>JARJEB010015330.1:0-14983 GCA_030264535.1 Liometoxenus newtonarum | reverse complement strand
GTGCGATATTCTGAAACACTGCTGTGCTAGTGGGTCATATTAAATGAAACCGCATCATCCGAACTCGACGAGTTTGCCCAAAGACCACTTCATAACAACTCTCGCCTTTAAGTAGTCAGGAGAATTGAGAGGAGCGCCTTGTTACACTTACACTTCTCGCCAATTCAACACAGAATTTCCCAATTCCCTATTACTATTACTGCGCTATCCCACCCAACACAACATTGTGTTGCTGTCGATAAACTAGTAAACCCTCCCACTACCCTCTCATCAACCCATTATATGGGTCTGAAACTGTTCGTGAGGTTATCTTGTTTTTTAATTCTTTGTAATTCTTGTTTTGTAATTTCTCATTAGTGAGATTACAAAACAAGAATGCACCAAACCAACACTTTACTTATATTAAATTAATAACTATAACACTCCGAGGACGAGGACGAAAGAAAAACATCACATTTTTATTGCTTTATTGCAATTAGAACCAAAACAAACAGACCCTTTGTTGTTTGATGCAATATTGATTATCAAACTACGAGTATGTCATCCCCCACATGGAGATGAACATGTTTGCATTGCGTTTGCATTCGGTATATTGATAAAGGAGGATGGAGCAAATGTAAATATAGGAAATATATTCATAATACATAGCTATATATATATACGTATGTGTTTCCGTTTGGTAGAGTACTGTGATGTGAGAGATGGTGCGGGCACAGCCATCACGCTTACCGATAACCCCTTCACCCCTCAGCTACGCATCATGATAAATAGTTAATTGCGCCAATTTTGCGCCGCAGTAGAACGCGAACGAATGAAAATGCGAACCAAAATATAACCGAATATCCTTTAAATTATTATTAAACTAATATTGTAATTTATTTCACTTACCCCCACTAACCATTCCCCGTCCGCTTTCACAAACTGGAATTACGGAAAACGTTTTTGGATTTCATCAGGCTTGCTTTCCACTTTCCACTCGATTTGGAGATAATTTATTATCAAGCAAGTTATGCGGGCGTGTAATAATGTTGGTAAATTATGATGATTCGTTGATTCATATGAGCCCTACCACGATAATTCTGTAACACAAAATTGAAAAATTATTTGCAATTCATTTGAATTTGAAATAATAAAGAATGGAATTACCAATTTGCGTCAGTATAATTTTTTAAATGATAGATTTGAAGAATGTATACGGAGCCATCTGGCCTTGCGAAAATTGTCGGATGTACTGACTGCCGACATTTCCTAATGGATGGGCCTATATTGAACCAGAAAAAAATCTTACCTAGCTTCAAGCTTCAATCATTAAACTTGTTTCTGAGATAAACATCCTGTTTTGACAGGCTTCGTCGTAATTGCCCCGAATGGGAAAATAAAAGTCAATAATAATAATTCAACAATCAACAAGCTAAAATATGTATAGCAACATTGTTAATTATATTTTTCTGTTTTCTAGTTCTTCTGATGAATCTAGAATCATAACAGGAAAAAAACTTTTAAAAACACAAAAAATTAAAATCACTAAGGTAAATGTAGGTTTAAAGAAGGGGCAGAGGCAGAGTGGAAGAGGAAAACGATGGCCTGAAGTTAAAAGATAGTGGAAGCCTCTTTAAGGACTCCCGACATGGCTGAAGTGAAGTGAGTCCCGAGATAGAAATGATACTTATCCGCAAATAAGGCTAGTATAAAGCAAGTATAACGTTGACTTGTTGTAACTAACTACCGCCGCTTTGCTTTTCTGATGTACTCTCTGCTCCTTTACGTCAATGTTAGAGCTTAGTCTTAGCTGGATCTTACTCCTGTTCAAGTGGGAGTGACTTGACTTCGTTGCCGTTAGAGAGAGTATAAGGAAAACGATCAACTTAAAACTAAAGCAAACTGCAAAGAAAATAAGAAAACTAAAAAATAACGATACTGAAAAGAACTGAGTGGCATACAGATTGCTAATACCTACTTAATAGGAGCAGAGTACCCTTCTGTAAATTTGCTATTTAAATTTAAAAATACTTAGTCCTTATTGTCTCATCAGGACGTTGTTGTAAGATCCCCTCCTTTTAGCTTCAGCACATTATTGTATAGACTAATTTGACAACTTATACAGAAAATTCATTTATCGTGTGGCCATGGAGATTTACATGTTAAAAACTTTAGGTCATGTGCAATAGTTTGCAAAGAAAAAAATCACACTCTTCATTTGGACTATTTTTAACCCATTCTTACCAGTCATGGTCCGATTTGTTAAGAAAAAAATTTAAAAAAGTTAAAAAATTTGAAATTTTCTCGTAAGCAACCACATTAACATCAATATTTTATTGAACTGAGTGAAGGATTCCGCCTATGTATGCAACCCATTTTGCCTACCATGTTATTTTCAAATTTTTTCACTTTTTTATATACTTAAAATAAAAGGGAAAACCCAATATTAGGACCTGTTAGCAGCTCTAGTAAAATTTTCTGCCCATTTTTGGATATATTTAAATTACCTCTACGCAACAGGTCGAAGATTAATAATCTAAATATATAAAATATAAAAAATTTTGATTTTTGGCAAAAACCTAATTTAAATTATTCAAAATAAACATACTGGAAGTCGAAACTTTTAGAGCATAATTATATCAGTAATACTGGGGAAAACTTATATCGCACAGAAAAAAAATAAAAAATTCCAAACGAGAAAAGAACTCGCATAATAGAAAGAATAGAAGTAGGAATAGAAACAACTGAAGGACCAAACAGCAGTTGCTCACGGTGAGTGTCGTTAGAAGAGATTTGTTCTGAAAACAATTTAATTCCTCGCAGACGTTTTGTCTGCTGGTTGTTGTAGGTTCCAGTTTTTGTTTTTCTTCTCCAAATATAGTTCTTTTTGCTTTCATCAGAATTTTTTTTCCGGCGTTTGTCCTTTTATTCCACTCCGTAACATTCAAGAACTTCTAAAAGTCTAAAATACATGAAGATTTTTTTTACTCGTTTTAGACTTTATAATCTACATCTACAATTTTCTTGTTTCTTTTCAATTCTACAACAGCTTGCTTACTGATGATAACCTAAATTATAAATGCAGAACTTACAACTATTAGTTATACATCCCACTCGAACGTCAGTGAAAGTTCGCGAGTTGTATAAGAACACCGAAAATCACAAAAAACTGTATTAGAGTAAAACGGAAAGATTTCCCAAACTAGGGTGCACGATTCTTAACAAAGCGCCATAAAACACGGCAATAAATAATAGCACTGCGAGGACACGAATTCTTTTTGTCACTTTTAGCTTTCTCACTGGCACGACCGACTAGGACGGCGACAAGTTTAATCCTAATATATTTTTAAAGTAAAGCGGCAGCGAAGTGTGTTTCTGACTTTTTATGCCAGATTTTAACATTTCCCAATTTACCATCCACGCGTACAAGTGCAACTACAACCGAAATTTTACATCTAGAAACAAAAATGTGAAAAGCAAAAAACTCATTTAATAAAAACCTAGCTCTAGCTTAACAAAATAAGAAGATAAAGAAGTGCAAAAGAATTGTAGAAGTTTAACTTAATTCCATTATTAAAGAAACCTTTACATTTTTACTTAATGTGTAAGACGGATTGCCGACATCATAATGCTTTGTTTCGCAGGCGGCTCATTTATAATTTCAAATTACAGTCAATAATCTGTCAACCAAAATCAATATGTGATAATGCCTTACAAAACTACACTTCCCCCACTTTCCAGGCCTTGCTCTTACCACTGAGCTTCACGGAGCGGTAACGACTTCGAGCCAATTTCATCGATTTGCGTCATCTTTTCTTTGGTTAAATCGAAAAATCGATATGTTTATTTTTTGGATTATGAAAGGTTCAAACATTAAGCCCTGCCCAGTAATGTAATAAAATGAATAAACGTTAGGAAGAGTTGAGTTGATCTGCGAAGCCATTATCGAACCCTCTCGATTTTAGTATGCACATCACCTCTCAATGCACATAACATGGACGATCCGTATATATTCGGTCAAGTGAATGGGCCCAATTGTATGGGTAGGTATAGGTACTTGCACTAGCCATTTATACCATAGCATATAGTGAGGACGGCTCATCCACCGTGCTCTGATGGTCTTCAAGGATCAAAATGCAATGATTACATTTGCATAATCCAGTTATAGAGATGAACACTATATCGCGTAAAATACTTTGCACCAAGTGACCATAGAGGTAGATTTTACACATAACACAGTTAGACACCAAACATACCATCGTGGACACCTCGATGAGACTCATGCCCAAACCCATCTGCTTCGTTACATCTTGGCGCCCCACGAGAAGAATAAAATCTATCAATTTTTTTAACTATTTTTTAATGTCACGGGGTGCTGACACAATGAAACTTAAGAAAGATGAAATGTTAAGTATAATTCAATTCAAAATAGAAAAAATCATGAATAAATAAAGGAAATATTGCGTCACGATGACAAAACAATTACAATAAAAGCTTCTCCATTACGTTTTATGTACTTCTCCATTACGTTTTATGTACATGTGAACAAGAATATGTGTTTTTTAGTCGTTTTAGACTCCATAATCTACATCTAGAATTTTCTTGTTGAGTTGTATAAGAATACCGAAAATCACGAAATAGTGCATATGTGTCCACTCGTGGACACCTCGATGAGACTGATGCCCAAACCCATCTGCTTCGTTACATCTTGGCGCCCCACGAGAAGAATAAAATTATTTCTGCTGACTAAACTAATCTATCAATCTATCAATTTTTTTAACTACTTATTTTTTAATCCCACGGGGTGCTGACACAATGAAACTTAAGAAAGATGAAATGTTAAGTATAATTCGATTCAAAATAGAAAAAATCCTGAATAAATAAAGCAAATATTGCGTCAGCGAGCTGCACTATGAAAAAACAATTACAATAAAAGCTTCTCCATTACGTTTTATGTACATATGAACAAGAATATGTGCATGGCCACCATGTAGGTAGCTAGGTAAAATTTAGTTTAAGGACTTTAAATAAATATGAATACTAAGTTGGGTAGTCGGTAAAATAAGGTATGGAAGTATAATGTAATGGTAGTAACGTTGGATGAAATAGAAGTTGTAGACGATGAAGTAAAGCAAGGCAAAGAAGTCGTTTAGTTATAACAAACAATAACCATAACGTTTTACCTGACGGTAGAAAGTTGAAGATGGCTGTTAGGTATACCGTATATAGATATATAGATGTTGAAAGAGACTTTGTTCATCTTGAGAAGAAGGGGGTATAGTTAGAGTTTGTTGAGTTTGCGAAATGGCCTCCTAAAAACACTTGTTCGAAGACACTCGCTTGTTTGGTTCTTTTGTATGCAAGTCGGGTCGGGGTTAAAATACAGAGTGATGAAACATTGGAAATAATATTGAAATGTTTTTACAATTTCTGATACGATTGGTAAAAAATTAGGAAAAATCAAACACAAATCCATTCGTTTCAGAGACAATTTTTTGGATGTGTATCTATAGGTATAAAATTTTCGGTATGCGACAAGAAGCGCCCGGTCCCTGTAATATTCGCAAAAGTTTTCTGCGTTTTCCAACTTTCAACAAACGCGCCAGTATCGTCCACAACATCATGTCGCAATAGTTGGAGCCATTGAAGAAAGAGAATTACATTTTCGAAAAGCACGACCAACATGAAAATTACCTACCATTGCTTAGAATCTTTCTTTGTGCTTGTGTGTGAAAATGTTTCAGCTGGTTGATGGTTCTGGTTGAAAGTAATTTAGAATGTTACAAGGTGGCTGTGTATATTTGAGAGAGCGCGGAAAGGTTTCGGCGATTAGCTCGACTCCGTTCATCGGCATTAATTAAATATAGGAAAGAAAGGAAGCCGCACGAACTCGAACTCTGCTGAAAATTCAGAAATGCTACAGCTACGTATAGACTTGTACTAACAATTATATTACAGATTATTTTATTGGAACACTTTAGGAAAACATATATTGCTGGAGAAGGAGAAAAATCGATGAAGAATAAAATCGATTACATTAAGAATTTCCAAATTGCTATCGAGTTTTTGAAGTTTTGTAAGTTTAAAACTTTGACGTCTTTGTTCTAATGCTATATAAGTGAATGTTGAGAAAGTAGATTGAAGAAAATATATATAGGAGGCGAGAGCATAAACAAAATTCGATCCTAAATTAAAAGTTTCTATTGAAATTTTCCACGAATTATGCGCAAATGCCACACAAATACCAAAGGCACAAGTAACATGAAACAACTAAGTAGCCAAAGAAAAGAATGCAACTCAAGAAATAATGAACGAAGTCGAAATATATGTAAGCGTAGACATTCTTCGGAAACTATGTACATATATGTCAAACAACAATTACGAAGAATTTGTTAATCAAGTTCCACAGGAAAATTGAAAAAATAAAGGTATAAAACGATCAAACATATATCGGTGCGCTGAATTCGCACCTCACAACTTTCCGACCATATACACTAAGATTTCGTAGAATTTGTCTATCGTGTAGAATTAATTCTGATCGGAATGTGGAAATTGTACAGAAATGTAGTGATCGTAATCAATGTCATTTCCACTTTCCGATCAGAATTAGTTTCGGATTGAGGAAAGCGACATTTCCGCCGAAAACCCGATTTCGATATTTTGACGGATGACTTATCTTTCCTTAATTGCACAAAAACTTTCCGACCATATCCACTATGATTTCTTTGAACTCGTCGATCGTAGAATTAATTCTGATCGGAAAGTGAAAATTGTACAGAAATGTAATGATCGTAATCAATGTCATTTTCACTTTCCGATCAGACTTAGTTTCGGATTCTAGGTGGAGATCCGTCGAAAACCTGGTTTCGATATTTTGACCGATCACCTATCTTTCCTTGTTATACCTTCGGTAAGTAGGAAAGTAAAAAATTAAATTACGCATTTCAATTATTTACAAAAATAAATGCCTGAAATGAAAATATAAATTTAGGTACTTAATAAATTTGTTTATTCTATTTGGTAATTTTCAAACTACTTTTATCGGCTCGGCTGTACTCGTGTTGCTGTAAATTTACGAATTTATTCGTACATTTATAATCGCCTTTCACAACAGCAAACAACTCGAATATTCGCATGTTCTACAAGCTATACGAGTAGATATATCGTTAATACTTTAATTCTCACATTTCCAGATACCCCAGAAATATCCAAACCAAGCGAGAATTTTGATTCAGAGGCATCACACACTGTGCGCACCCTTTAAATTGTTAATTAATAATTCCCTTTTGGTAAACCGAATCTCAGCTATATAATTCTACATAAACACATCTTCATAACTTATGCGTAGCTACGATTTACGATCATCAAACATCCATGCCTAGTAACATCTTCAAAACAAATCGAGTTTTCGTCACTTGCAATAATTTTGCTTATCGTTAAAATAAATATCGGTACGGTTACGTACCGCACAACTTTTTGACCATATATAGGTAGTACGATTACATAGAACTCGCTGATCGGATGGTGGAAATTTGGTTAAGTATATCAAAAATTAATTTCCAAGATCAAAATTACATTATACCTTCCGATATATGCGGTCGGAAAGTGAAAAAGCAATGAAAACTATACTACATATTCATTTTTCATTAAGAGAACTCAAAAAATTAAAAATATTAAAATATTTTTTGGTTTTATTAGAAATGTACCAAGTTTATTTAATCACTCTACGTGAAATTCTTATATTTTCGTTCATTCAGCACTTTTCATATTTTTTCAAAAACGGGATAGAGGCAACAAAGGAACGAACAACCACAACAAATTCAGCCGAACACGGTAGGTGTAGTGGTAGTTAGTTGAAGCGTATAGTATTAAGCGAAAGCCAAAATCAATAACGGCTCAAAAATAATTACACCAATTCTGTCTACTCTCTGCAAACGTGTATTAAAACATTTAATATCGATTCGAAGCGAAACGAAACATTAAAACATCAAATCCCGAATTGGGTTATGCGGGTGATTTTTCGGTTGGCAAAAAATATTTGAGGGAAGGGAGCATCCCTATACACTCATGAACGGTGAACATGCACTGAGAACGCATAACGACAAACAATCATTTTTAGAGTGTTTTTCAATTCATAAAAACAAAAAGTGACAAAGAACATTCTAAAAACTTATAAATTGTAAAAGACTATTAACTTTATTGTATTTATTGAATTTCAAAATTTGGACAATGCGGAGCGACTTTGATTATCTGATTTCTTGTTGAGATCGCTGACTAAAGAGAGCGAGTCTCCTGTTCGGTTGTTCGCGGTTACCAAGTCAACTCGGTTCGAATACTCGCTATCCCTCAAACATACTATTGTGTCTCTTCTACTTATTAATGCTTGCAAGTCCAGTAAAATTTATGTACAATTAGTTGTTTATTAAACTTTCTCAATATATTTTAAATAATGTACATAATTTACTATCTGCTAACTCCATTGACGCAATTTCTATACCTACTTTTGTAACTATTAAGAGAACATTCAACATTAGAACATCGTTTGTCGTTGCTTATGCTTACTTGTTATTTCAATTTTTGTTGGATCAGCGAAACCATTCTACTCAGATTTGGGCTACGAGCCATCTATTAATCTAATAAATCATTCTTTGCTTATTTTCCAAAATTACGAATCAGCACTTAGTGAATTCTATTCTATGGAGATAAAAACATTAGGCGAAGCCAAATATAGTATAAGAATATAAAAGAAAAACTTTTCTGGTTGATGAGCAAGAACTTATGTCTTCGAATATACAAAAATACAAAATTCTTTTTGAATAACTGTTTTGTTTATATTTAGGGCGTACTTATAATTTATGTACCTCAAGATATTTTTATCCGACCCCACAATATTATAAAAATCTATTCCTTTAACTGTATAAACTTTTATACTGAAATAATAGATAGTCCCTTGTGGACAAACAAAACGACTAGGACTAGGACATGGAAGTAGGATACATGTATCGGCAATATTCGGATCGAATAGAACATTGAACAGATAGAATGGCAATAGATAGTTGAGAGTCAATCTTCTGAAGATACCCCAGACAAGACTAGGTTATGGACATCAAGAAACGCGACATTTACCAAAGTCCAAAGTCCAAACGAAACTATGAGAATATATATAAACGTAAAAGAAGAAAAATAAGTATATATAAAGAAGGAAAACGATGAAACGATGAAGCGTCCAGAGAAAAAAAAAAGGTTTGCAACGAATTGGAGTTTTAGTTTCGAGTTCGATGGGGTACGATCAAAGGCTATCTGTTATGGAAACTGACGTCTCAGCACTTGTTCCGTTTCATCTTGCGAGAAAATGAGGGCCGGCATGACTATACCCACACAAGTGCACATATTACAAATACATAATCTTGGAAACTCCCTGTTCATATATACCGTGCGTTTATTATACCGTAGAACATAGTCAAACTTATGGCAGTGGAGATTTCTATTGCTAACGATACACCGACGGACGGGGAGAGAGTGGGGATGTGTGTAGGACGACAACACATCAGTTTGATGGATGAGAGTTATTTTGATGATTATTTCAAACCTGGTGGAATTGAGATTCGAATTGTGCGAGTTATTTTACCCTAGACCTAACCCTTGAGAAATTCAAATATGACAAGGAAGAAAATTGACAAACTGACAGTAATGGCATGATCATAAAAATTACTGATAATGCATGAATGCATCGCCATTGCCATGAGTTTGACTCGTTTATTTTAGCTGCGAACATTGCGTGCGTTACAAAAAAACGCTCTGTATATAGGAGGATGGCGAACGCTATTACGTCCAATAGTTGTTGCAGATGTGTAGAGTTGGAGGGGTAGCAAGTGTAGAAATGTATAGCTGTAGAAAATTCGAAGTTTTCGATGGTCCAGAACGTTCAAAGTGCATTTCGGAACTATTTGCGAAGAAAGGAATGTGTAGGTAGGTATTTGAGAAAAGGTTTTGGAAGAATGTGAAAAGAAAGAAGAGAGAAAAAAGTTTTTCGGTTATAAAAATGAGTCTTACAAAAGTGCACAAGAAAAAATGGCTAAACAAATCGTCCGCGTAACAAACACCTTCTAGTATTACGAAAATGGATGCGAAATTGCTTTCGATCAATCTTTTTTTTAACGATTTGGCAACTTTTTCTAAATGTAGGTTGAGTATATTGAGTGTCTCATTTTTTTTATTTCTCTTCGGCCATATACAATTAATGGATCTATATGTATAGAGTGAGGTTAAGCTGGTGGTATCCATTTTAAAGTAGAGATGGCACTTAAAATATGTAGATTTCCATAATTTCTCTTGATATTTACACATTTTCTTAAAAACAGTCTTTTCAATCAGCAAACAACGACTCACAAACAATGACAGAATATTAAGAAAGAACTTAACCACAGAATATTTGAATTTGACAGTATAGACACTATAGACTAACTATTTTAAGAGAATTCGAAGAATTTGCATTGAAATTAGAGTCACCGAATTTTGTAGAAAGTAGACACCCGGACAATTTATGAGGAACATATATATTTATAAAAATACAGAAATCTACTTATTTTAAGCGCCCTCTTTAATTTTAAAAGGCACTACTACATCCTTTCGACAAAATGTCGGGTTCATTAATTGCAGAAAAACTGCAAAAAACCTTGCAAAATTGTTACAAATATTTTAATACAAATTTTAGTTTAAGGCAGTTCTCCAAAAGCTTAGTGCACAGTTTGACGTTAGCGCCCAAAAGGGTATTATTTTATTCAACTTTAATTTAATTAATACTTGTACCTCTTAAAAGTTTCTACAGCGTGCGTTTCGTATAGGGGTTAACAAGTTGTAAACTTTAATGATAAATTCAAAGAAGCAGAAAGCCCCCCCCCCCATTTCCCGCTCCACATTTTCTCTTCCTTTTTCTTCTAGTCTTGTCTTGTCTTGTATACTTACTTACGTCTAAGTTATATTATCAAAAGAACGGAAGCGCGCCCCGAAGAGCTAACGAAACGACGAAGAAGAAGGAAAAGCGAAGCAAAAACAGACAAAAGTCAAGAAAAAAATGTTTAAAACGAGTTAACTTTAGATGTCTCCCATTTATTTTAATCAAGATGACTAAATGTCCATAGCTTTCTTCTAGTTTTTACGTCCTGTAGTCGTTATCGCTTTTGATATTAAATGTCACAAAAAGTTTTTATTTTTAATTTCATAGAAAAGTATAGTACGGGTATGAACATGAACACGGATAACATCAAATATAGTGAAAGAGTTATAAATATTTATTGAAAATTTTAGTTGTTATCCATTTTCGTATACGTATAGGGTTGAAATTTGAATTTTTATATGTTGGTGGCTGGCATACTTTGCCGCAGGCCATCGGGTCTTCGTTCGCAAATCTATTACCATCCTATGGCGTAAATATAGGATACTACGGGATACTTCGGGAACATAAATGCATTGAATCATGAATGTTTCGCGAATTTACAAGGTTTAAACATGTACAGATACCCTTAAAAGGGTTTCATGTGCGTATGAAGTTTTCGGTTGCCATAAAATGGAGTTTACATGATCGCGAGAATTGGATTTATCGTATGTTTTGTTCAAATAAAAATAATCAACTGACAAGGCGGTGTCACACAATTTTCAATCAAAAACAGTTGAAAAATTCGTATAGATCGAAGTAAGAAGCAATTATAATGAAAAATAAAACTATATTACTAAACTTTAATTACGTCTATACAGCCATTGTCATGATTTCGATCTATAAAGTGCAACATCGACTCGAATATTGAAGGTTTTCCTCATAGTCATGCTGATGAGTCCATGAATGCGAAGACGTTAAGTATTCGAGTCGTTGTTGCACTAGGTTAACAGAGACGATGAACATGGTTCTTAAAATCATGGAATATCTCTTACTGGCATATAACATCGACTAAAATATTTAATGTCTACCTCATAGTCATACTGATTAGTCCTTTTAAGTCGAAACAGCTGTCCCTGACTGAAAAGACGCTGAGTATTCGAGTCGTTGTTGCACTAGGTTGACAGAGACGATGAACATGGTTCTTAAACTCATAGAATATCTCTTACTGGCATATAACATCGACTAGAATATTTAATGTCTACCTCATAGTCATACTGATGAGTCCTCTTAAGTCGATACAGCTGTCCATGACTGAGAAGACGTTGAGTATACGAGTCGGTGTTGCACTAGTGACTAGGTTAACAGGGACGATGAACATGGTTCTTAAAATCATTGAACATCTCTTACTGCCATTGTAAGCATTAAATTGGGTTAAAATCCCTTTAATTTTGATTTATTTAAAATATATTTGCTCCAAAAAGAAAGTTTTCCCTTCGAATGGGTGCATACTTCGTATGTCACACAGCAACAAAATAATAGATGTTTGTAAGGAAAATGTTATGTCTGTAGAGTTAGGTAAGTCCTTTGTAAGATGTATGTATATAATAACTAGTCTAGTCTAGTAGTGTCCAGCATTTCGTATATTGTCGTTTTCGAAAGTAGGTATATTCCAAGCCAGAGATCTTGCAAGTTGGTTTTCCTATGTTCAAATCCTGCTTTTTGGTTCAACTCGAGAACCGTAATTCCGCAATATAAATTGTACCTCCGATAGCTGCATGTGAAGGTGAAATGGTGGAAAAATACCAGATTTAAAATGTTGAAAATGTCAGGTACTATAGCTACACAATGTTCCACTCCAACGAGTAAACTTAAGAAAGTAAATATATTTCTGCCCCCGAAATACAGGGCAAAACAAATCTCCAATAAAAACCAAGAAAGGAAAACATGTAATTTAATTATTGTCAATACATCATTATTTTTCCTATAATATAAACATTATAAACGTTTGTCGATTTAAGGATGAGTTAGGTAAAAAGTTTTTCCCGCACATCAAAATCTTGGACAATCTGTATGATTTCCAGGTAAACCTACATTTCTGAAACTCTTGCGTTCAAATCTATAAAATTTTGTCGAATCCTATAAACTTGTCATCAATAGGTGGTATAAAGTAAAAAGTTGAATACTTGTGTAAGTACTAAAGTACACCATGATACAATCCTGGAGAAGTTCCTGGATAATAGTCGACGTGAGAGAAATATATAATAAAAATAAAATCAAGAAAATATTTTGCTGACTATTTTTATAAATATATACAAGTACTGGATTATGGCATATCACTGTTTAAAAAAAACTGTAAATTTACATGAAATTATTGCGTATCTAATAATTAACTAGTTGTTTGTGAAAATTAAAATTGCATGTATAATTTCATGAAATATTACACTCAAAATGTATTTTTACACAACAAAATGTAAATTTATGTTTTACATATGAGAACTGTAAATTATGGGTTTATATATAAACTATTAATAGATAGATATGTGTAAATCTCACTTCATGTAAATTTACAAATAAGTAACTATTACATATTATATGTAATTTTACATATATCATTACATATATGAACATAACGGTGTATCACAATACTATATAACATTTACTTATGATTTATGTACATACACCCTGTAAATCTCGTTACATAAATTTTATATTTACTAAATATAAGTTTAGTTTATACTAAAACAGGGCCGTCTTAATAACCTTGTAGGCCCCTGGCCAAAGTAATATAGTGGGGCTCCCGACCCCACCCAACCTTGATTTTTTTTATATTTACTATAGTATGGCCAGTGTGGGGGCCCTAGAATAGTGGGGCCCCTGGCAACTCCCCAGAATGCCCATAGGGTAACACGGCCCTGTACTAAAATACATCTATTGTTCTTTTGTACATTAAATTTTATGTTTTCGGTGCACGATGAGTGCTTCCATGCGATTTTTAATGCGCAGTTCTCGTAAAGTTTTAACGTATGCTGCAATTTTACTTTAATTAATAACTTTAATATCGTGTAACATGTATTCATGCTATTCCGCACACGGCACACACATATCTATCGGAATCTAAAGCCAACGTGCAATTTTATTAACTCGATCCTCTATATAGGGCATGAAATCGGAATCCGGGGAATAAAAACTGAAAACTAATACTACAACTGCATGGCATAACAGTATTTAAAATCATTATGAGATTTAAAACAATCACATATTCCTTACGGCTTACATCAATAGATCTTTCTCACCCAAGAAAGTATGTCCAAGAAAAGTCTAAATCGACAGAGGCGGATTTAGTCATGGTCTTTATGGGCTGCAGCCCCGCTTAAGCAAAGGACCCCTTCGCTCGTGGCCACCGTGAACATATATCATATATCTAGTTTATATCTTTGGTATATATCTTTGGTTAATTGGGTATTGGCACTCAACAGTGTTAGCTCAGGCCCGCTAAAGTTAGCGGTCCGCCCCTGTAAATCAAAATAATAAGATTTGTTAATAAATGTTCCTATATAGTTATTTTTCTTCCTTCGAAATCTTCTTCCAGGACTGTGGACTATATGTTATAACATTCACTATTTGAGCAATTGTAAATAAGTAGTAAATGTTTCTTTCCAAATATTAAAAGCGCATCAATATAAAACTCCATGGATGAGCACACGGACAGGATATTAATAAATATTATCCAAACAAAAGCAAATTTTATGATTTATCGTTTACAAACCCGTTTTTCCGCGTGTTTCCGTTTTAACATTTTTCCAGCGCAGTGCTGTAGGTAGGTATACATATACCGTGCGTTTATTTTAGCGTTGAACATTGCACCGACGAACGTGTCGAGAGATTGCGGATGTGGGAAGGACGACGACGACACACCACGATGACAATTGTTTTTTACTGACGGAAGGTATTGGCCTTTTAGGATATTTTATGGAAAATAAATCGCAAACAGTCCGCAGTACCTTTTCTTCGGTTGTGTACATAATTATTGAACAATTTGTGAACAATCAATTCAAATATGACAAGGAACAAAATTGACAATAAAAATTTATTATTTTGATAGTGCATCACCACTGCCATGAGTTTTAC
>JARJEB010015323.1:0-27657 GCA_030264535.1 Liometoxenus newtonarum | reverse complement strand
TATACTTTTTCTACACCTTGCACTATTTTTAACACAAAATACAAATTGTGATTTCTCGATGAACCAACGAAACTGACAACTGAAACAATATGATGGGCGATCACATATAGTTTTGACAGTATTTCTCGGGTTGCTTCGAGTTGCTTCAGGATTTTAGATCATATAGATAAGTTGGATCGGTCACTTCAAATTCGTTAAATCTTGTTGAACTTTGATACGCGCGATCAATGTTATTTAATTGCAGTGAGATATGAAATCATATCTCACTACGGTGAGGTATGAAAAATCCAGAATTCACGGTAGTGAGACCATTAATCACTCAAAAAATGCTAATAATGACCATATAACTAAATAGATGTAGAAAAAAACCTTTCTTAATAATAAAACTCACAAAGATATATTACTTCAACAATAATATGCTTACTTCTTGCTAATATTAAAAGTCCACTATATCTGGAAATGACTTTTGACTTGAGGATGATTGACATGAAAAATTTGAAAATTTTTCTATTTTTCAGAAATGACTAATATTTAGTTAAATTATAAAAACAAGTGGGAAAGTGGAAATTTGAATCGACGATAGTGGGGCAAATTCTACACCAAGTTTATTCGTTAGTGAATCCATTGTTGTAAAGTTAATGATCGTTTGTTATTGGACTAGTTAAGTTCAGTTGAACCATTAATTCGGAATTGCTGCTTCGTCATACTACTTAATTTTTAAACAATCCGGGATCCGCACTATTTAAGGCAACGAAAAAAGGAATCGAAAAATAGAATCAACCCTTGCGCAATGTCAAACACAACGATCGTCGACGAAAAGTATGCGGTTACAAACAGTGCGCGAAATAAGAATTCTAAACATAATGCGTGTAGTCTATACGAAGAAAGTGAAGGTGATTACAATTTTTCTTATTCTGTTTTTCTCCCCTCGTTCGCTCAGACTCCGAGTTAAAAGAGTCTTTCATATGATAAAGAATGTCGGCAATGTGACGAGAAAACCTAATGTGTTTAAATTTTAAATTGATAAAACCAAGTAGGTGATGTGTATAGAAAACTTTTGATAAATAATGCTTTTTTCTCTCCAGTTTATTTGTTTATTAAATTGTATAGGCAAAGCTTTAGTTGTGACTAGTTTCGCCTTGTTAAGGGCAAGAAAAATGAAGAAATTGAAAACAAAATAAGTATATGAAAAATTTATTCAGACACGATTAACTTCCTAAATCAAATCAAACATATCAGACTATGACATTGGAACCAACATGATTTAAGCATGGAAAACACAGTAAAAATATAAAATAAATCCTAAAATTTGAAGGAGTTCTTATTTTATATTTTGACTTTATTTATATTATTTATCAAACATGTCCTATACTAATGTAGTAATGTGTTTATTTTCCAATGTATAGGAAACATTGGAATTTCTTTAGTTCTAAAATTAACTCGCAAAATTGATAAGAGATATGGGAAAATGCATTCTTCCTATATGAAGCAATAAATATTCTATACATAACTACATTTTGAAAATATATTTTCCTATTGCAGGTTTAATCAAAGAAAATCCGTATTATAGTGATTTGTATGAACGAACTCATCGGGAATCGATCGAAAAGCCCGACGAGTTTTGGGGAAAGTTGGGGAAACTTGTAAAATGGAGCAAACCATGGACGAAAGTACTTGACAATTCAAATGAACCTTTCACCAAATGGTATAACTTCTATAACAAGTTGCTTGATTACGTTTTAAATTAATGTCCTTGCGTTCTTGGTAATTTAGGTTTGTTGGTGGCGAATTAAACGCCTGCTACAATGCTGTTGATCGACATGTCGAAGCTGGCAACGGATCAAAAGTTGCGCTGATTCACGACAGCCCTTTAACGCACACTGTAAGGAAAATCACTTATGCCGAACTGCTAGACAAGGTACTTAGATAAAACTTAAAATTATCGGACATAATTTGTTACTTAAAACTCATCCATGCACAAATTAGGTGTCGCATTTGGCTGGAGGCTTCGCAGCACTGGGTGTTAAGAAGGGTGATAGAATCTTGATTTACATGCCGCTCATCCCCGAAGCGATTATCGCAATGTTGGCCACAGCTAGATTGGGAGCTGTGCACTCTGTAGTTTTTGGAGGTAAGTGAAAGCGTGATAATTAAATTTCATTTCAAAGTTTTGAGTTGTTTTTTTTTATTGGTTTTTCGTGCCTGATGTTAATAGGTTTTGCGGCTAGGGAACTTTGTTCGAGGATTGAATACTGCGAACCAAAACTCATTGTCGCGTCCAGTTGTGGCATTGAACCACATCGAATTATAAGGTATCTTAATAAGTAAAATCAGAGCTATAAAGACAAACTTTAATATTGCTAAAAAATGCGTAGGTATAAGGATATCCTGAATGAAGCGATTGAACGGGCTTCGTACAAACCGGAAAAGTGCGTCATCTTTCAAAGACGAAACTTAGATATTGCGCCCCTGGATGTGGAGATGGATATTCTATGGGAGGACGTTCTGAAACTAGCTGGTCCACATAAGTGCGTCCCCGTGGAAGCCAATGAACCATTGTATATTCTTTATACTTCTGGAACAACAGGTAGGAAGCTAGCTATAAATTTTTATTTCGTTTTTATCCGTAATTTGTTTACGAATTTCTTGCTTCGCATTAGATCATCCTAAAGGTGTCCAAAGACCAATAGGTGGCCACTTGGTAACATTACATTGGACCATGAACGCGATCTACGGCATGAATCCAGGCGATGTTTGGTGGGCGGCAAGTGATTTGGGCTGGGTGGTTGGTCATTCGTACATTTGTTATGGCCCTTTATTGTATGGTATCACGAGTGTGATGTATGAAGGCAAACCGGACAGAACACCCGACCCTGGACAGTATTTTAGGTAAGTGTGTTTATTTAATATATGCGTATCCATATTTAATAAACGGACCAGTCATCCTCCAAATAATGAATTTATAATTTGTGACGTCGTTCCATTGTCTTTTATATGTAGAATAATTGATGAGTATAAGGTGAACGCAATATTTACGGTACCTACGTCGTTTCGCGTCATCAAAAGAGAAGATCCGAATATTACATTCGGCGCTGGTTACTCATTGAAATCGCTAAAACGGATTTTTGTTGCTGGTGAGCATTGCGATTACGAGACGAAATCATGGGTGGAACGAATATTTCAAGTGCCCGTATTGAACCATTGGTGGCAGACCGAAACTGGACACAGTATCACTGCAACTTGCATTGGACTCGATCATAATCTACACCCGCCGAAGTACTCGGCTGGTATGGCCTTCCCCGGATATGACGGTATCTATACCTACTTACTAATTATTTCCATGTAATAGTTGTTATCATTGTTGTTATTCAAATGGTTTTTGTGTAGTTCGTGTCGTTAGCGACAATGGTAATGAATGTAAGCCAAATGAGTTAGGAAGGATAGTTGTTAAGTTACCTTTGCCCCCTGGTACACTGAGCACATTATATCAAGCACCAGAACGTTTTTGCAATGAGTATTTTCGCAAATATCAGGTAGGCAAACTAAGTCTCTTCAAATAATCTACAAAAAAACAAAACATAATTAATGAACATTCATAGGGCTTTTATGATACGATGGACGCTGGTTTTCTCGACGAATTTGGCTACGTTTATGTAACAGCACGCGATGATGATGTTATCAATGTTGCCGGTCATCGGATAGCAACTTCAGCAATTGAAGATGTTGTATTCTCCCATCCAGATATTGCTGATGCCACTGTGGTTGGTGTACCGGAACCAACAAAGGGTGATGTACCACTTTGTTTGTTCGTTCTTAAAAAAAGTAACATTTTACTTTACTTTATCACGAATGCATATCGCATTAACAATTATCTGCTTAAAGATGCACGAAAAACTGAGGAGACCGTAGTTCATGATTTAATTGCAATGGTGCGTGATCTAATCGGACCAATTGCGTCGTTCAAGTTGGCAGTTTCCGTACGTGGATTGCCCAGGACACGATCCGGAAAAACATGCAGAAAATCCATCTCCGATTTGGCTCGTAACAAGCAAGTTAAGGTAGTTACACGACTTAATGTTATCGTTTATATACAAACTGAAATAATACCTTTCAAATTAATTTAACAAGAATACAACGATTACATTTGTTTTGACCAGTGTATACAGCCAATGCACCGGATGCAATGATGAATTGCATTCAGGGCGATTTAGGGCATTCAGGGAAATCGTTGGATTGCGTGTTAATCGACAGATTCAAATAATTTTAAATTTTAAGGATATGGTGGGAATCTGATTGCACCTTTAGGGTGCAAACACTGATTATATTTGCATTTTGCACCTGCCCAAACCGGTTTACCATCACTGGTTTTGACACAATTTATGTTTAAACAACTCGTATCTTATGCTTTTGTACAGATTTCTGGAACGGTGGAGGATCCAACTGTGTACAAGGACATTAAAATAACACTTCAACGTATCGGCTTCGCACGTACAGCTCCCGATCCACAATAATAACATTCAAATGAGAAATAATGTAAATTAATGTTTTCCTTTATCTATAGGTCTACGAATATATTATAAATGTTTACATTTCAGTTGTAAATCGTACACTTCAGTTTAGTCTATTAGTATGTGGTTAAAATCACAATCTAAGTAAAACAATTTATTGATTAATTAATGGTCAAAAAGTTATTTCTTGATATTCTTTCTTTAAATTTAAGTTTATTAATATTTATTGAACTTAAACGATGTTTAAGAATGTATATTATATTAAGAAGTAATAAATAAATAAATAAATAAAAAGAACTGAATGAATGTTTCGTTTAGAAAAGACAGAAAGTTGTATCTTAAGTATAAAGGTACAAATTTAAACAACTAAGTACATATTTACAGTTCCTCTTCACCAAGAATACTTGAACTTGTTCTTGTTGCAATTTTTTCTTCTTCTTCTACATTTTCTTCCTCTTCCTCGTCATCTTCATGTTTATCACTCAATGGAATATGTTCACAATCCCCTTTATAAAGCGAAGTCGATGAATCCTCTACATTGTATGTCGATGTGGAAGGAGTTTCATCGAAGGTCACATGATATCCTGTGCGTGGAAGTTCATCCTTCTATTAAGAAACTCTTATTAGTTGACATAATTAGTAAATAATTTCTTGCTCTCCTCAGATATCTATCAACAACCAAGAATAAGATAGTTAATGGTTAATTAAGCAATCAATCAATAAGTAAATATTTATTTATGGTATCATTAATATCATTTTGTTTGTATCATACATGTCATTGATCAACTAGAAGTGTATGAAGTCTGATGGGCTAGGGCGTGACGATATATGTTATTATTTTTAATTTCTCATTCATATCGTTTTCTTTTAACATTGTTTTTTTTTTCATCAATTTGTGTGGTTTTGTATAATTTAATTTAATTTATTAAAGTTAATATTTATATATCTTCAATGTTGTATTCAATCATTTGTTAATTAATATTTATTTGTATCTTTGTATCATGATTCTTACGTGAGAGAGTTTTTTTGCTTGTATTTTTTATTTAAATTTAAGAGATAAGTATAGTTAAGAAGTATATTACATATATATAGTAATAGGAACGTGCATCTTCACGCATAATTGAATTTTAATAATATTTTTATGAAAAATAAAATTATTGTTAAACTATTTTGTGGTTGAATGCTTTTTTTGGCGATGATGCACGCTCGCAGCTCTCGAGGATTTCACAGGCAGGTGATCCATACACTCGTTCAAACAAAAATGATTCATATTCATATTGATTTCGATTGATTTGTTATTTATTTAATAATTAACATTAATATAGTAGTGATGAATAAATAGATCGTCATTGGACCTGCCTGAGAGATCCCAGCTTAGTTGTGCCCGGCGCATCCACCCTTGACGCCGACACAGTTTCAATAAATTATGAACTTTTTTTTTGATCATTCTGTTCTCGGTCGCCAAAGTCATGTCTTTCGGACACACAAGAGCCGATGGTTCCGATACGGAGTAGTAGAGTGTATAAGTGTGTGCGCGTGCTCGCTAATAGAAGCAAGCCGCCACCCCCTGTTCTCAATTCATCATCCCTTAACACATTCTTATAAAGTTATAAATATAAACATAGGAAAGATGTAGTCATCTTCAACAATTGATAAACTTGTATATGTATATGATTATAATAACGACTACAAATAATAATTAAATTACTAAAACTATTCATAACTATTAAACATAACTTACATTTGTTTTGTTCATTTACAATTAAAAAATAGATAAAAACAATTAAATTAAAAATCAAATACTGTAACAGCAAAATAGAAGCGCAACTCACGTTTAAGTACTTACTTCTTACCTTGTTTTGTTTTAAGTTTTAAGCAATATTATTTCAATATTTTTTTTTAAGTATTTTAAGTACATGTCGTGTCGTGTGACTAGTTACTATTCGGGTGGGACTTGCCACTTTCAGCGTGCCATTATACACAGCTCGTAAATTGTCTTAAATTCAAAAATGTCATGTTAAGCTACTTATTCACAGTAGTAGGTATAGTAATTTATATCAATATGTTACAATATAATCATAATAATGATCAACATCTTGCTTGCTTTGTTGTTCTTCACATTTGTAATAAGTGGTTGCATTTGTTGCAACTTCGTTTTCGTTTAGGTACATCTTTGTAAATCCCTCTTTCAATCATTCATGAATTTATATTCTTTTATATTGTAATTATAATTTTATATTTTAAGCTCTAGCATTTTTAAATTTTTCTTGACAACAATCAATGACTGTGTTTGGTAAAAATGATTTCACTTTTCACTTAACAATTTAACATCATTCTTCTTAATTCATAAACAGTTCGTTCTTTCAACTACAAATGATTTTCTGATTACAATTTAATAGTTAATGTTACCATAACTTATTTAAAAAAAAAACAATTTGAATATAAAATAATAAAATTATTTGTTTACGTAAACGTGGCAAGACAGTTTGTTTTGTTTAGTTTAAATTTAAGTATTTAATTTAATGTGGTGTAGGTTTAATTATTTTATTTAATCAGAAACGTCGTCGTGTCCTTAAATGTATTAAAATTAGTTCCGATTTTTGTTTGATCGTTTTATGTTTCTATTTATGCTTTTTTGCTAGACTATTTTTAACTAAGTAAAGTTAGATCTAGAATTATTACACAACAGAATGAGGATCCAGGAGAAAGATTAATTTATAAAATTACAACTTATATCTAGGTATAGAACCACAAGTTCTATAAATGAATAAATTTACTGTTATTTGGAGTTTTAGTTGTAAATATTAATTAATGACTCTCCCTTAATAAACTTTTGGCAGACAACATTTAAATATCTCTCTTTCTTCTACGTTTTGTTTGGTTTTTAATTTTGTTTTTCATAATATTTTTTTAATTTTCATTATGCGACTTTCATATTTAATAACTTGTAGTTTTTTTCTTTTGTTTAAATTTAATAAAATTATATTAAAATATGGCAAATGTTTGCTGTCGGCATTGCCACAAGTTTAGTCTCAACTTTTTTCCGCCTTGGAGGCCGACAGCAAAGATTTGTGTAAGTATATGAAAATTGGACGAGAACTTGCGTCACATCGCTGTTTTCGACGGGTTTGCTGCATACGTTCAACATTTTTGACAGAATTTAACAACTTGTTGGTAATCATAAAGTTATGCAATTGGTAAGGGACAAAGACCAAGCTAAGATGACCGTGCACGGGGCGCAAAACCCCAGTCACAAAAGCGGGCCGTGTCTTCATACCAAAGTGCACTGCAAAACTCGGAGATGCAAAAAGTTGAAAAATTTGGTGTGCTTATCATCGGATTGAATTCGTCAAAAATAAGTATTTTCGATTAGTTGAACGTATGCCTTACATTACCAAAATATGTATATTCGAATGTGAGGGTTGTTGTTGTGTTGCTATTCATAATCAGCGAGAGTCGCGCATTCTCCTCCAAAATGTGTGAGGGCGGCGACCGTCAAAATACGCGCCCTCACCTAGGCACCTAATTAAACGCTATGGACTTGTTTCGCCCATTTTTAATTTATTTCTTTCTTTTAATTTATTTATTGCTAAAACATGTTTTAGTTCGTATTCGCGCCCAGCATGCGTTTGCAAATTGATGCACGCATTGCTTGGCGCTTCATGTTTGATCGTAGTATATGTAGTTTTTGTTTATATATAGAAGTATGAAACACACAATATATTCACTAGAATAACAATAAATCAACGAACAATGAACAATGCGCTGTGCATAGTCGGCATATGTAGTTTTTGTTTTTTTTGCGACAATATTCTCATGTCATGTAATATATTTTTATATTTATTTCTTTGTTGAGTTGATGTCTGGCTGGCGATTTGGCAGCAACCACACGACTATCACTGAGACTGTTTTGATAAAGATACGATAAGATAACAGTGCTTTCTTTTTTTGTGTCGCCATGTACGTTTCAGCATCACGACAAAAAAAACTTAAAATGAGTTGAGTGCATTCGTTTTACCGCATCTATTGAATAATGAAAATTATGATGGCACTCGATGAACGATCGGCGATTTTTTTTTAAATTTATCGATCCGCACACATGATGACTGCTTGCTTGTCGATTGTTGCTGCTGTTGTCTAATCGGAGGTGGTGGAAGGGAACGTGGGGGCGGTAATGAGGATATAATTATATAGCATGGCATATGGTATATTGGTGATGGTAATCCGTTGGTTTGTGTTTTTGTTTGGTTTGGTCAAAAATGAGTGATGGGACGGGAGGGATACGCGATTAAGATCAAGGGAGCTAAACGGCCGTCTCCGTGTGGCTATGAGAGGACAATCGCTCCACATCGATTTCGGGAATCGTCAACTCGTCTGGGATGTTATCGGTATCAGCATACTCAATGGAAGATGCTTGCGACAACCTCTTTGAGAGTGATGTCTGTTTGCGGAGTACTTCGGCTAGGGAAGTATTGCTGTGTTCGCCGTACCGAGCATCTAGGCCCTGACGGAAAGCATTAACTACTCGGATCTGAAATGAACAAGAAACAACAAAACAGAGAGAATTAAAATAAGAACATTCCCGTGGGTAGGAGACGAGCATATAGCAAACAGCCGAAAAGAAACAGTACAGAGCAGTTTTTTTTTTCATTTTTTTTTTTTGATTATGCGATGGCTGAACGACTTTTTATTATTCGGGTGTTTGATTAAAAATTCAAAACGAATATACATTATTGTTAATATTCAAGTCAATAAACACCCGATATAATCAATCAATCATTCATTTGTTTGTTTGAATACAAGAACAATTAACAGCAGACAGGCCAAACATGCAATTAAGTAAAAAGTGTATGCACACATGCGAAATATTTATGTGTAGGCGTGACGGTAATCAGTTTTGGCCATAAAATTGCCAACATACATACATTTGAGTGCATTTGATAGGCAGATTGTTAGTATTCGATATTATTTTCGTTTAATATCAATATGTATCGTGTATATGAACACTGCCCGAGCAATGAGAACCATGCCGTGTACTGGTACTGGTTAAGAAGCAAATCGATGCAAATTCATGTCGAATGTTACCATGTTTCACGCACGCATGGCCAAGTCAAACTAAGCACACGTTCAATTCAATTCAACACAATAAATGAAAACGAATAATCGAATATTAAAATGAAGCATTTAATAAGCATAAGCCAGCACTGTATATCAAAAAATCGAATTCATTTGTCGACGTGACATTAATTTTCTTTTGTGATACGTACGAACAAAGGAATAAAAAAATACGGTTGGTTGGTGCAAATAAATTTTGGTGCATGTCCGGCCGAACTGATAAAACTTGATGGGTTGTTATTGATCGACCGAACAGTAACATCAATTGATAGAGAGCGCACCACAATCAAATTTGATGATAAATATGTAAAACAATTATAAAAATATATGACGCTGGGCTGGTGGCAAGCAGTCGGGTCTTGTCATACCTTCTTTGATACAAAAATTAAAAATGAAATAACAAAAATCAATGGAATCGAAAAAAAAACATTGAACACTTGCAAATATCGGTTTCCAACACACTTGAGATTGTTTGAGCACCACTTAGACAAACACGTATAACAATATATTCATTATACATACAGTTTTACCAGATATTGATTGATTTTTTGCTTACGTGATTTTGCCCCACCTGTATGTATGTATACGTGGGTATTAGTAATCATATAATAACACATCAGAATTATGTTTTCTATCAATTATTAAATGAACGATAACAAATTATTCGTTGTAAATCATCTTGATAGGAAGGAACACTGGCTGCAACAATCTCATAAATAGTCACATTTTATGTAAGTGTTTTTGTTGAATGAGATTGTTATCGTCCAGTGGATTCCAGCACCACTATACGATTATAATTAACAGTTATATACATAAGATATTATGCGAAAAGCCAAAAATAAAAATAGCACTCATTCCTTTTCAATTTTTCGTCGAATTATGAAAAATAAATGTCTTTTTTTATATATTAATGAGTGCTACTGCTACACTCATGAAAAAAATAAACATTTTTCTAATAAAATGGAAGCCTCTACGTAAAGAAACTTAAATGTCAATAATTAACATATATGAATAATCAACATAGACATTGAAATTGAACGCAAATACTTTTATAAATCATTTAATAATTATTTTGCAATAATTAATGAATTCGTAATGAAATTGTAAATTAAAATTTTCAATTAAAATGTAAGCCATATGAAAGCAAACCAGGCATCGATTTAACATTGATAACTAACGATTATATTTTTAAAGTACCAACAGCTCAAATTTCTTGTGTCTTTAAATATTTAATTAAAATTTAATGTAAGTACCTATGCTGTCTCATCGATAGTGTTTTCATAAATTTGAATTTAATTTAACTATTCAGAATTAAGTCCAAAGAATTAAAAATATTTGCGTAATACTGCATAATAATCTACTAAATAAATAAAAGTGTAATATAACTAAACTTTTTATCACTCTGATAGCTGATATGAAAATATATTTTATGGATATGTTCATGTAAGTACGAAAAAACAAATGTCTGCTTCAGTTAAGTTGTAAAAGTCATTTTTATTGAAATTAAAAAGTTCATGTAGCAGTTTTGGAGGTTTGTTCCACTTGTCTAATTGTATATTTGTTGATTTTAGATATTTTATTTTATTTATGAACCACGAGCAGACGTTTTGAGCGATCTTATGCATCTGTGTGAGAAGATGAAGACAATGATTATAATTCCAAAATAAAACTGTTGGTTTACACAGATTTATTTTGGCATTTATTTTAACACACGAAGTTGAAGATTTTTCATGCAGAACGAAATATTACATGCAAACAAATATTACACATGTTCTTGAAACACTCTGTAGGAATATAAGTATAGTTGAAATAGAAATACAGTAAGAATGGGTAAGTAGTAAGAAGAAATGATGTCGTTTTGATTGCGGTTAAAGTAATGGAATTGTTTAATTTTATTTTTTATTATTCAATCAAATAGAGTTCGTTTTGTATTTTTAGTAAGATAAACCAACTCAAAACTACTGAGTAGTGAACTCGCGTAGTTTTGAGTCGTATATCGAAAAGGTCAATTATAAAAACTTATCCGCTAACTAATTACGTTGATAAAAATTGTGATTGTAGTGAAATAAATCAAATTAAATGCTTTTTTTATGAAAATTGTGGCTTTTTACGAGTATTGATAGTTTTGAAGTGTGTTGTTACATATTAGCGCCTACATTTTTTTTTATAAATTAAATTACTTATTTTTTAAGATTTAATACTAATAATTATTGCTCGATAGTAATTAAAAGCGGTGCTTTTGTCATTGTCAAATCTATTTTTCTAAAATCAAAAGAAAACTAAAAAAACGTCTTTAAAAAAAATTTCTAATAAAAAGCGTTGCAGCGTGTGTTAACTATTATTTTTCATTAATAAAGTTGTAGTTAGTAAAGAAGTTCTATTGCTTCTGCTATTCTATTATATTTTTGAAATTCAAACAACGATTGATTTAGCCAAACCAAAGAACACAATAACACAAATTGCGTTACGAGCTGCAAAAAAAACATACGAGCGGCAAATTTGCATTGCATTAACATTAAAATTGAAACAAAGAAAAAAAAACCCAAAACGAAATCATGTTAGATTTTTTAATTCAAACGAGAAATGTAACGAAAAAAAGAAAACCAAAACCGCAATTTTTCACTTAATTTAAAACTTGAAATTAAATAAATAAATACTATTAATTAATTACACAGCGGACAGAAAAAGATAGATGTAGGAAAGCGGCTTACAGCTTGGTCAGTGGAGCTCTTGCTGTACGGAACCGGAATCAAACGCTCTTGCAATTCACCACCTATCACCTTCAAGAGTAAAGGGCAACGTTAAAGAAGTGGTTTCGGTATAACAAAAATACAGTGAAACATTGAGACACATACAAATAGAAAAATCATAGTGCACAAAGAATGAGTAAATATAGATCGATGGAAAAATTGTGTTAAAATCCAAAAAAGAATCAAAAATACAATATGTATATAGATATCACTGAAACGAAACATATAGATGAAAAATCATCAAAATATTATAAATCAACGTGAATGAATAACAAAAAAAATTGATGTTCTATAAATTGATAAATAATTAACCTGAGAAAAGAAGTGTAGAGGCAGCGGTTCGCTTTCCTTACTGTCATCGGGTCCGCGTTCCGCCGCCAAACAGCGGGCGTGCACATCGGGAGGCCGGAGATCCCGCTTTCTACACACACACACACACACACACCACATACACATATGCAATGTGTCCTTAATGTTTTGTGTGTGTACGTGAAATATTGATAAGACACTATGCACGCGAATGATTCAAATCATAAAAAAAGAAAAAAGTAATAAAAATGTTGCTATAATTTTTGATTACTAATTTTTTTTGTGTTTTCTTTTTTATTACCGATCACACTATCAATGATTCGCGACAATTTTACTTTTTCTAGTTTTGATTATTATTATTATATTTATTATTAATATATTTAAGTGATGAAACGGTGTAAAAACAATTATAAAAAATAAAGATGCATTCACGGCCCAGCTCGGCTCACATCGCAATAGCACCAACATTTTTTTTCTTTTTTGATAAATATAAACTCCCGTCATTTGAGCCGGACTCGTGTCTGCAAGTCACATCAATTGAACATAATAAATTAATCGTTGTTCTTCATTTCATTCACTGTAGTTGATTTGTCAAAATGCTCGTTAACGTTATTGTTTACGATTATTAATGGAACCACCCTGACGTAGCCTGTTACGATGAGCAACGGCATCGTCCAGTGTCCAACCATCGAGGATGCTGCCGGCCAATGATGCATGCGCCCGCCGGTGCTGTAAAGTTACAAGTGTTACAATCAACAAGACACACGATTGCTCGAAACGTGTATCTACGGTGCGGAGCCATCAACGGGGCTCCGAGAGTGTTCAAAAAAAAAGATCGAATAGAACAGAGCATTATTTTTCAAAAATTTGATACAAATATTTGTCTGCTGTTTTTTTTAGCTATAAAACATTTCAATATATTTATTGTTAATTTTATTAATTGATAACTTAACAATGTATTAAGAGAAAACGTTTAAAAATAGTGATTGCATTCGCAAAATTTGTGCTTTTGCACAATACCTTTTGCATTTTTAAGGTCATACTTTTACAACTATATTATATTTGCTTTTTATTCTTACCAATGTTTTTTTGGGGTGAGCGGGGGCCAAAGACCCAGTAAGTTAAGTAAAGAGTTAAATAACCATTCCCTTTATAATATTTAGTCAGTATTAAAACCCTGATGACGGGTATTAAATATGTATAAAGCTATCTAAAATGCTAATATACAGACAGCTAGTCTACAAGAGAACGTCGAAATATTATATACAAAAATAATACATATGTAGTAGATTTGGTCATAATAAGTATCAGTATAAGATCAAGAAGTTTCTACTATAGTGCTAAGCTAAATCGATAGTAGGAAAGGCATTTTCATGGGAAGTCAAGGGTGTAAAAGGAAATATCAAATATATTCATTAACAATCAGTCGACTTAAGAAAGATTAAGAATAAATAGAGAAGGTAATGTAAAGACATTTAAGATGTAAGTGAGTTCAAAATTAAAATTAAAAAAACAAAACAAGTTCAGCTAAAAAAAAAAACAAAAAATAAAATAAACAATTATACAAAAATCGTTAAATGTGTACACTAAACACATATGTATATGAAAAAAAAATTAATATTCTTAATTATCCTATTGTAAGTATAAAAAAATTAATGTTCAAGTTAAGAATATGTATAATGCATTCATTAGAACAGCAAATGTGTAGGTAGAAGAAGTTGCAGTGTATTACGCACTGTACATTCAACTATTCTACAAACTAAGTTATCAGTAATCAGGCAATAGTTAAGTGTAAATACAAACAAAACAAAATTAAAAAAGAAACAACCAAAAAATTATCAATTAATTAAAGTATGCTTGTAGATTGTTAAAATGATATATAAATATTCTAATTTCGTGGTCGAGACAGCGAAAAAACAGCTGACGCGGTTTGGCGGCATGTGCATGCATTACCGCCGTCCCACGCTGCCCTAATCTCGCCCCCAACACTTGCAAAATAACATTGGCTACGTCAGATTCGCATTATCAGCGGTATATTGGCGGCAGCAATATGCAGCAGCAATGGGCATCTCATCATCCAAACCGCAAAGGACGGGCACTCACTAAATACGAATTTCATGCACCGATTTGGGCAGCTCGAAGATGTTTACTGGTGGTGTTGACACGAACGGTGGTGATGGTGGATGTTATATGTTGTGATGGGATTGGAATCTGGGTGCAGCGGAATTGGGAGGCGGCGGCAGCAGCAGCCGATTGCCGGTACCAACAACCGAATGTTCGTCGCGATCGGTCTTCGTCGTTAGCGGCGATGATAGTTTCGTGGCAGTCGCATCCTCATCAATGTATGTGATGTCTGAGAGAGGACGAGGCGGCCAGGGGCCAGTGTGGCTTCGCGAGCTGCGCAAACTGTGTAAGCTTTGTAAACTATGTAACGATCGACGTTCCTCCAAATCCTCCAGAGTTGACTTGAAAGCTCTGATTACTCGCAGCTGCAAACACAGGGAAGCCAGGGTATTCATAAGGCCGGGATTTTCATGCATCACACGCAATTACCGTCATCATCACATCATTATCAACTTACATGCAGGCGACCCATTCATACATTCAAAATAAGCATGTCTCGCCTCCTTCAAAACACATTCATCTACCTACAGACAACAGTCGCTCAGTCCATCAATATCTGCTCGTACAATTAGCGATAGTTTAAGTTGGTTGTTCTTGTTGTTCGAGTTGATATTCGTTTTGTTGGAATTTGTTGGTGAATCAAAGGAATTTTGAGAATTTTAATTCTTTAATATATAGATATAAATAGAGAGATAAAAGAAGAGAGCGTTCGAGTTTAGAGAACATAGAAATATAATTATTACAGACAGTAATCGTAAAAGTTAACAAAATGCAAGACAAGATAAGAGAAAATGAAGGTAGATTAATTTCAACTTAACTCTTAAGTTCATCAATAATCTACACGGTACAAATCTGTCTAATAGGTAAGTTCAATCTGATAAAAATGATGCATTCATTATCACTTATCACATATAGCAATTAAATATTATAAGAATGATGAAAAATCACGTTCACGCTTCGTACCTACTATTCGCACAAATGCCCCAAATTATTAGAAAGCGTCGTAAAACCAATATTATGATTGCGGAGTCAGTTCCGTAATGAGTAAGTGAATGAGGATGATCGACTGACGAGTTTGTTAATTATGTTTTCTATGTGATTGAAAACAGATGACGAACAGATGGAAGGATTTGTACTTGTAGTAATATCGCAGTACCAACCATTTCAAGCAATAGGAAATTTGAAGGTGGCATTAAGCATTTTCTAACATCAAAAGTTTTAAACTAAGGCATTCTATAATAGTTTCTATCACAAGCTAATGAACCTAAACCTTACATTTACATTTAGTTACGACAAACTCAACAACAAAAATAATATAATAATGCGTCTCCCCCGACAATTGTCTAACTACAATCGCGTACTTCTATGGCTGTGTTGCCCACAAGTTAGTAATTACTACACACTTCAAAGTTAAATAAAGACATAACAAGAGACTACGACACGATTTCGGGACTACTACAACAAAGTTAATTTGTTAACAAAGGTAAGAATGTAAGAAACAAACATTTAGAATAAAGAACCAAGTAACTAAAGATAAAGGGAGAGAGTTATAAGTTTTGTTTTGTGTAACATGGAAGAGTCGACAATAAAACTTTAGGAATCTATTTATATTTAAGAAAGTAGACATATTAATATTAACAGGTATAACGACAACCATTTAATCATATATACGATTTCTAATAAAGGTGGAAGAAAGGGTGGCTCTATAGAACAGCTAACACAATCCCAAGTGCAAAACAGCATCAGAAACGCATATCGCAGTCATCTTATTGCAATAAGCTAATTTTATTGCCTACTATCAATCTACATACTTGTTTGTACTGCGACAGGAATTGCTTGATACACCCACAGCCCTTCCTATACCTCAGTTTCTCGCATGGATTCCGCCGGCTAATAAATAAATAAAATTAAGTAGCTACTTAATTAAAAAGGGATATTATATGTGATGAAGAAAATATCTAAAAAAGCACCAGAACCGAAGAGTCAAACAAATCATTACCAAATCAACCAAAACGTTTATAAATGTATACATTACAGAACATTACAGTAAATTGTCTCAGGCTATCACATTGTACCCTGGATTATAAAACAAACAAAAAATATAAAAATGCGAAGAAGAAGAATATAAAAAAGAACGGTGAATCAGGCAGAGAAGGGTGTTCAGAAAGATTGTTAGATGCTAAACTCTACCAATTAATAAAACTAATGATAAAGCCACACATTGATTCAAGAAAGATGAACTTATCGTTTTAATTTTGTGAAATTAACAAAAGGCTGACTGGCAACTAGGCACAGTAGATACTACAGAGTTAACAACAACATTGGCACATTGAAATATTTAAAGCAGAAGAAACGAACATTTAACATCTGATAGTAAATAAATAACAAACCGAATAGATTTTCTTTTTAATTTTTAAAGCTGAAATCGAAAACAGAATAAGTGCTTGAATTCCTTGTTGATTCGATTGATGTGAATGTAGATCTCTGAGACAACACAGCCAACTCGAGTTGAAAGTGCCGCCAGGTTGTTCGCAGATTAAACAAAATAACTAATAATATTGATGAAGATGACCTAAATAATAGTTCTAATTGAGATCGCAACTTTACTTAAAAGACAGACAATAACGTTTTTGTACTAATAAATAATAATTGAAAATGCAGGTCTATGACTAAACTGATAGTTAGTTTTAGTTTTTTTTTTTTTATGAAGCACTACAAGCATTTTGTTAGTGTAATAATGGGATAACGACAACCTCATAGAAATGTTAACCAGGTCACTTCACAAAGATAACAAAATGTGAATGTTAAATCTAAGTATTGACGGTTACTCTGTTCTCTACACTTACATGAACGATCACAATTTCACTAATAAACAAATGATGAACCATTCATTAATACTAGAATTAGAATATAAAGTAGAAGAAGAAGTTTTGGCGATTTGTAATTAGAATAAGTCGATAGGAAATCAATTGATTGAAAATATTTGAGTAAATAACTAAGAAAAAGTTAAATAAAAGTAAGAAATAAATTATAAACTGAAACAATAATAAATCCCTGATAGAATAGGTTTGATTAATATATGTACGAATAACTACCACTAAACAGGAGGAACACTGACAACTAAAGCAATTAATTATTTGTAAAGTAATTAATCAGCAATCAACTGTAAACAGATTGCCTCATTATCAACCAATTTTGTGTTAATTAATTTGCAAACAATCAGATGTCAATGCACCATGCGTTTATACAAAATACCAATCATTAAGACTAAACATAAAGGTGGTAGTGATATAGTAGGATGGTTTGAAGGCTTAGTTAAGGTTTGGAAATTTATTTCAGGGAGGATCCGCGTCATTCTTTTTTTGTTATAAAGGGTTTACCTAATAAACTTTTGTGAAAAATCTTTAAACTACCTCCTAATTTGTAATACTGAGCTCTGTTCATCAATCACTCATAGACAATAATAATAATAAGTAAAATCTATCAAGGTGGCACTTGTATAACTCTTGACGGCCACCAAGATAGATAATTATGAAAAGACCCGGAAAAGTTTAAATGTGTCGGTACACATTGTAATCATACGCATTAATAAAGTATTTGGAACAGTTTTAACTTTGCATCAGTTAAATAACGAAGGAATCAACGACTTACCTGCGTTTGCAACCTCGTGAGGCCTCGAATCCAGAGTATTTGGCCCGCTCTCGGTTTCTTATCGCTGTCAACATCGTATTTCTCTTCGCCGATGTTTAAAGTCTCCTCGGGATGACCTCTACCCCAACTAAAAGTAAAATGTTCCATGGAATCCCGCTTTCAAGATGAGTTTAAACACTATAAAAATAGTGTTTAAACAAAGTAAATTTTATTTCTTACGAAAGTATCTTTGGTATTTTCCGTGTTGGTACTGTCGTAACAAGTTGTGCCCATAGTAATGTGCCAAAACCAAACAACAAACACCAAAGCCATTGTTCCAACGTGAGACTTTTGGTGGAGAATGCCATCTTACCATATTGAACAATAACTATCTACAAATATCATTAGAACGAGGAATGATGATTTTTTACCGATTCACTTAGGTTTAGCTTTGGGGGCAAGAAACAAGAGCGTACCTGCGAGGCAAAAGTGCCAACCCAAATGCTGTAGAAGATCGGATTGGTGAAAATGCCCTCGAATATGTTCCTCTGGCCGTGAATCTTTCTAGCATTGAATTCATTAAACAGCGTCATCATGACAAATGAATTGAATATAATAGTAAAGTGCTGTGTCGGGCCGGCACCAAATTCCGCACCTCTTCCTGATTCTATGTCCAACATCTTGTCACCTGATACATAACACAACAAATAAATAATTATCGTGCGTTTTTGAATGAAGGAAACGTTAGTGTCGAACTTACCTACAAATAACAATGCAAATATTAATGTAAGCTGATATATGGCTTGACCTATGATGTTCTTCATCATGGTTCGCGAGATGAGAGGTTTTGTCCTGCCATAAGGTTTTCGTAATAACAAATCTGGAGTAGGAAGTTCAGTAGCTAACGCTAGTGAAGCTAAGGTATCCATGATCAAGTTTACCCATAACATTTGCACAGCCTAGAAGATGGAACAGTTTAGTTGATTGTCAATTGCGTCGAACGTGACTGAATATCATGCCTTCAAAGGACTGTCTTGTACAGCACAGGCACCAGTAAAAGCTACAATTACAGCTACAACATTTACAGTTAACTGAAACTGCAAAAACTTGGCTATACTATCGTAAACATTTCTTCCCCACATTACAGCTTTAACAATACTACTAAAGTTATCATCTGTCAAAATAATATCCGAAGCTTCCTTTGCAACGTCTGTACCAGCAATACCCTAAAAAAAGAGAAAGAACGCAACGAATTGATCGAATGTGGTGAAGGAATTGAATTGGATAAGTTACCATAGCAAATCCAACGTCGGCTTTCTTCAATGCGGGACCATCATTCGTACCATCGCCAGTGACGGCAACGACTTCCCTATTTTCGCTGACTTTACTGTCAATAATACCTTTGACCAACGTGTATTTATCAGTTGGTGATGATCTGGCCAGTACGCGTAATCTAGGCCAAACTTTATCGAGTAGATGTTGCTGCACTTCCCCGCTGCTGTCCCGAATCCGTCGATTGAACTCCTTACCCTCGAGTATAAGGAAATCGTCGCTGGGCTTCAGTATGCCACATTTGGTGGAAATGGATCGGGCCGTATTGATGTTGTCACCTGTCACCATTCGCACCGTGATGCCTGCCTTCTGACACTTGCGAATAGCCTCAGGCACCTCGGGCCGAACGGGATCTTCAATGCCCACCACACAGAGGCAGGTCAAATTGTTAACAATGTTCTCTTCGTCGTCCCAATTCGGCTCGTTCTCGATGTGCACCTGATTTATCTCGGCTTTACCAGGCACGAAATCCCTGTAAGCGAGCGAAATGGTGCGCAGACCGTCGCATGCCATCGGCTCGATCACTTGACGCAGTAATCTTTCCTGCATGTCTCTTGTGAACTTTTCCAAACGGCCATCATGACCATATATAAAGGCACACCTACAAAAACAAACAAACAATATTTTCAACAATTCAATAACGCCAACCACCATTCTCACAGCGCGACTTACTTGTTTAATATAATTTCAGAAGCACCCTTAGTAAATAGTCGATATCCGCCGCCCTTACGAGGAATTATAGTACTCATAGATTTTCTTACGGAGTTAAAAGTATAAACACGAGTGAAAGTCTCTTCTGGTTGATCATCACGCACTGTCTGGTAGTTCTTTTGCAGTCCGAGGGCGAAGCCCAGCAGAGCGCATTCGGTTTTGTTGCCAACTTGTTTGGGTTGACCAGTCGGTTCATCAGGCGGCTACAAATCAACAGACAGATGTAATCCGTCACCGTTTTCAAAAAACTCCAATAAGTTATGATTGACCTACCATAATTCTCGAAGTATATGCTGAATTCACCGCTATTCCTTGCACGATTAAGTTGCCAACGCTGGCAGGAATATCGGAAAACTTCGGCATCGTTTTGCAGAGTTGTTCGCAAATGTATGATGACACCACCGTCATACGATTGGTGGTAAGGGTTCCGGTCTTATCTGAACAGATCGCAGTTGCGTTACCCATCGTTTCGCACGCATCTAAATGTCTTACTAAGTTGTTGTCTTTCATCATTTTCTACGAAATGAACAAACAAAATGATTCAATTTCATTCAAGTTTTGATGTGGTGAGCTACCTTAACGCTATAAGCTAGTGACAGTGTTACGGCAAGAGGTAATCCCTCTGGTACAGCGACGACCAATACGGTGACACCGATAATCAAGTGACGCACCAAATTGTTAGCATAAGAATTCTTCCATTCTTTTTGTTGGATAACGAATGTATGAACACAGAATTGAATAACCAATATTACAACAGTAAGTACAGCAATTGTTGAACCTGCATAACCGATTTGTATGGCAAGTTTGGTCAATTTCGCCTGCAGTACGGACTTCTCCTTTTTGTGGCCCTCGCCGCCGCTGCTTGCAGACGCAACGTGATTGCCTTGACCTTCGTCCGGTGTTGAGTTTCCATGCTTGTTAGCAACCGGGGCCGGCGAATTCATATGACTATTACCAGTTACTCCAGTTTCCTCATCTCCTCCTATTCCAATAAAAACGACAAACAATTTAGCAAATCGTAAATCATTTCAACCCAAAACAATGACATCATTACAAATATATGAATAAAAGAAGACAATAACTTGTTGCAAAATACTGAAAATTGTAATAGGAAAATGTTCGCATGCCAACTATATGGACAACATCAATGTGTTTAATTGATTTTAATACACGTTTTGTTGATTAAGTGACTGGACTTAAATTTGTGTTTGGTTTATTAGAAAAATGCACAAAATGAGAAAATTAAAAATAAAATAAAAATAAATTCATTCACCTGTTAGGCTTTTCTTCTTCCGCTGCTTTTTAGCCTCTGTACAAAAACACATGCAAAACGAGAACACATTAGCAATCTCAAAACCACTCCCCACGTCATGACATTTGGGTAAAATTAAACAATTCATGGTGAATACTTTCCGGTTAAAACCAAAAAGCAGATTTAATCAATTATTTCATTAAAAAAAAATGACGAATTGAAGAAGTCGCTGTCTACCGACCGGCCTTTATATTTGATAATTACCCAATCCAATCCGCCCTTATCTATTTTTTATGTGCAAAATTGCATGACTTGGTGTAATGTTTCGTTGAAAAATTTGAAACCTTGATATTTTGCTATAAATACACAATAATAAACGCAAAGAAACGAAATGGTACATGCTGTAAATTATGACACGCGTTCCGAAATGTTTAAACCCGTCAGTCAGGTCAGAGCTATAAAAAAATTCATTTGTTCATTTTGATTGTTCAGTCGTAATCAAAAACAAAATTGGGTGTATTTCATTATATTTGTGTGTCTTTATTAGTGCCATGCTATGCTATATGTATTTTTACTATGAAAAAAGTTGAGTCACTTTGAAGAAGAAACACAAACGTGCCGATCAGTTAGTTGGTAATAAATGGTATGTAAATTTAATATGCAATCATCTAAATACGAATCCGTAACGTAGTAAACATGCAATATGTGCAATTGAAAATATGTAAGTATATCAAGGCGAGCGAGCCAGTAAGCGTGGCAAGAGTGAAATAATTGATGCGATTTGGTTTCACCGTAAAGCACCAGTATTGGCTGATTGCCAAATGTACATAATTGGTGGTAATGTAGGTACACACAATTGGTGGTGGTAGAGCGGCGGCAATCAGGCCGTTAGTTTCTAAAACTATTTAATCGTTATTATTAATTCATTAATAAGATGGATAGATGGTTCAAAACTTCAAACATAGTAAGATAGGATTTAGCAAATAGTTATAGTTGTTGCTGGCGACAGAAGAGATACTAATACACAACATAGACGAGAACATGGTGGGCATTTATAAGTTGTGCACACATACGCATATCCGTCATAGTCAATCGACATTTCCAGAGAGAAAAAGATAATTCATTATTGGTGAGTAGTGTATCTGTATGCAATATGTAAGTAGGGTTTAGTTTATACAGAAACAGATAGATAAATGGACTAGAAACAAACGAGCTTTTCATGGAAATTTTCAAGAAAACAATATGAAAATTGCATATACAGTTTCGTTGCATTCGCAACGGAATGTATTGAATTGGAAAGACTTTGGAAATATTGATTTATACATATGGATGGGACTTTTCACATTTCAGGGCAATTTCTTTCAATTTTGGACGAATGTGTGAAGTTTTTAAAAGGGGGGGTTGACAATAATCAAACCGTTTAAATCAGATCATGCTCTCAAAACGACGCGACGAAGCGTATCATACCTTTCTTCATCTTCTTTATTTCCTGCTCTTGTTCGTCGACCGCAGCACCCAGCAACGTAAAGATGATGCCGGCCTGCGAATTTACGCCCACGGCTGTCACCAGCATTTTGCCGGAGCCCTCCATGACGTGCGTACCAGACAGAACCATCGGATCGTAATTTTCGCCCTTTTTCACATGATCGGATTCACCAGTCAGCGAAGATTCATCAACCTACATTACAAAAACAAACAAACAAAAAAACGAATATTAGTCACGAATTGACACAACAAAAAGAAACAGTCAAGTTGAATCATTATCTACTTGTCGTAATATAATTCGAAGAACTAGCTGTTTCGTTCTTTGATGGAACAACCACCCATCACTAGTTTTTTTTTAATTCTACTGGCTTCCTTTATAAATAAATAATTAAACAAGTAATTAAATTATGTAATAAGATTTGAGTGATGGTCCTTGAAGATATTCTTTGTAAGTAAATTATAGTTCATGGTATTTTCGACCTTAACTCGTTGTCCTGCTGTCTGTGAATAAAATTACCTAATCACTTCAACTTGAATGTACAGTACACACTCAAGATATTGTTTAAAACATGCGATAATAACTATTGCAGATAATTAGGTAATCGCGTCACGACTCACAGCGCTCATTGTCATAGCGCAATAACTCTCTAAGTGGAAGGTCAGAAATAAATATTTGTTTTTTATGAGCTATACCACATTTTAACTACAATATACAAGCGTAAGTCCCACTGACCACAAATTGAAATTTGCGAATGAAACAAACATGAACACATCACAGTGCGCAATTCGATTAGATTACTCCTTTATTAATTATTGGCAATTTTGAGTAGTGCCTTTGCCTCTCACCGGAATACTAAACAATAAACAAACCATCAACACCAGCACAGAGGGATATAAAGCCTAAATGTTAATCCATCGATTAATGGTTAAAATTATTCCATTTGATGTATTTAAAATTTATAAATATGTGGTTAATTTAAATTTTTATGCAAATGTTGAAATGAGCTTGGAGTCGTAAAATATTTAAAAATAAACACTTCAAACATTCCATGAGAATACTTATCAACTTATTCAAGTAAAAAGTGAATAATAGTTGTCATTCTCAGAGGGACGGACTGGCTGTTGCTCCTGGCCTAGTGATATATCATGTCGCAAATTAGATCAGTCGGTCTCACGGAAAATTCCCGAACGTACTTATGGCCAGTCCGTCTCTGGTCGTTCTTGTATACAAGGTGTTCTGAAATTGGCGGACAATCGCCAGGTAACATTGTAGATCGCGTCAAAAGAAAAGGAAAAACTTAATACAAAAATGTCCGGAAGATCCTGGTTTGTCCTCACGAGGGCATTAAAGTTTGAGTTTTGGTATCATAAAATCGGTATAAAATTGATTTTTTTCCTTTTGTAGTAAATATCTTTTAGTTTACCGAAGAACGTTGTCAGATCTACATAAAATTCTTTGTCCTCGGGAGGACAAACCAGGACCTTTCGGACATTTTTGTATTAAGATTTTCGTTTTCGTTTGACACGATTTTACATTGTTACCTGGCGATTGTCCGCCAATTTCAAAACACCCTATATATTTGAATAATACGTGGTATTTCGCATTTACTTATAAATAGATACAGAAATATGCATGTAGAAGCAATAATCTGACATTACATCCGATACGATAAATAAGCGACAATTGAAATGAAATAACAATTATTTGATATTTAAATGCAAGGACAAATTGAATATACTTGGTTATGTATTAAGAGCAGAAATAAAGGAATACTTTGCGGGACTTCTTGTAAGATTTAGCGATAATGAAATAATTCAATTATACGTTATAAACACACAAATGAATGAAATCGAAAGTATGATAAGGATAATTCATTCAGACTCAGGCAAATAGAGTCAGTAAATTACCTACAAAACTATTACAAAAAGTAAACATATTAATAAAATTTTTACTAGTTATTGATAAGGTTTGTGAAACTGATTGTGAGGGTTTACCATTTATCGAATGGCGAATTCTATAATATAAAAATACTGGCACATAAATAATTTACATCGAAATCGACTCTCAGTGCGGCCACTGCTTTCTCAGTGCGGCCACTGCTTTCCTAGTAAAGTCACAATAGCTCTAAATATAATATGTGGACAAAAATCGATTCTCCATGTTTATATTTATAATTCCAAGAGTAATGTTACTATTTTGTGTTGTCCACTATTTACTTGGTGTCGTCCAAATACAGAAACTTATAATTTGTCAAAGTTAATAGCGTAAGTTAGTTACTTTTACATATTCAGAATGATTTTGATACATCCTGTATTCCGAATTTAATTGCGTAATATTAGATAGTAGAATAGTTAATGATTAATGTAATAATGTAGGAGTATATGATTAATGAAAATGCTCAAGGCTTTAAGTTCTATGACTTATTTATATTTCCCTTTTTCGTAAAAATTAATTTATTCCTAAAAAAAATGATGGAAATTGAAATTATAAATAATATGAGAATAATAATATTTTAGAATTTAAGTGAATATATCACATTTTGTGACTAACATTATGAAAAGTGAAATTAAACATCCGGAATTCGTCCACAAGGAATAAAATGTTCAGTTAAAAGTTAAACAAAACAAGGTTCTACGTGTAGTTAGCAAAGTCGCAAGTTTTCTACTCCGAAACGTTTATTTTTTCATTTTTCGTGCAGGTATATAAAAATCATCTCGCTTGCTTGGCCACGCATCATATTATTATAAATATATTACATACGAAACATAATGTTGGTATTACTAACGCATTTTGAAACCATCCGTGAATTTTTGAAATCTAACGTACTATACCTACGTATACGACAGCGCTACAAAATAATGCCAAGCAAATATGAAAATATTCAAACCAATCATGTAGAAATGTTGACATGGCATATGCATACTGATGATGTACGCCTGTATGATAGTTAAACGAGAAACGAATTTAAATGTGACTGCCTGGTGATATTCTTGTATTGTTGTGGATAATAAACTTATATTCGAACACGAAAACAGTAAACATGATGGTCACACATCGTGGCACCGACTCTATTTCCGTTTACATTTACCGGATACCAAAAAACAAAACAACCAACAACTTATACAGTCATATACATACAGTCGACATTCAACAAACACAACAAATATAATACACAAAAAACATGTAAAATATTTCCTATCAATGTTCAGTTCACAGATATTACGAAAAGTGAAGATAATTTTTGAAGTTTGGCCACTTTTCATCACGCATAGATGTAAACACAATTAAGTACTCTAAGTGTAAATATTGGATTAACTAGTACTAGTAGTTACTAGATAAATTCGTAAGCCGTGGGCTGAGCAAGAACTTCTTCTTGGTGCATGATGACGGCTGTAAAATTAAAAATAGCACATCAACAGCACACTAAACAACATTTTGCTTACAAGGTCTTTAAGCTGTAAGTCGACGTCATTACTGATGCGATTTTTTCCAAGAAACGTTTCGTTTGGATTTGTAGAAATAACATTTATTTGTGTTGTGATTCATATATGTTTGGTTTTGTTGAAAATATATAAGGTGATCGAAAATAATTGACTTTAATTCCTTGCCGATTATTAAATTTCTCAAATCCAATTTTTGAGCAATCTGTAGTATGAATCGATCATTTTCCAAACATAATTATGAGTTACATGCGAAAAGGTCTGTAGTTACAATTGTTGCTATTCAAATTCAAATACAATGACCTAAAATATCAATAATCTTGCTAAGCTTGTTCATATTTAATAGAAAATATTCAAGGTGTTATTATTATTATGGATTTCGATTTTTAGTAATAACGGCAGTCAAAATTGATATTAAAAAATAGTTTTTAGAAAAATGTTTTTTGAAATTGACTGAATAAATTACAGTTATTATTATATCATTTAATTCCTAATTAAATCCTTTACATATACAAAAAAGGAATTAAATAATAGGTAGGCCTTCAAATTTGAACTGTAAAAAATAAGATTTCAATTTGTTTTGATTCTCAATTACATTTTCTATAAATACGAGTATTATCCAAATTTACTAATCTAAACGGTATTTATTGGTAATCATCTATCAACACGGTTCAAAATTTCAAGAGAAAAAAACAAACAGTGTTTCCAGCAAAAGAAACTTTTGCACAAGTTATTGACATTACTCATTACCGTATGATAATAGATTTCGATATACATATTTTAGCTAAGTATGAATAAATAATTTCTACTCTTTACAGTTTCCATCATCAGCCTTACCAAAAGGTATGGACTGAAAGCCTTTATTTTAAAAATATAGCTTTATAAATAGAATCTCTCTCTCTCCTGATGATGTTACTGAAAGTGAATGACTTATGTACTAATACATGGACGAAACACGTAAGTAATTTTAAAATTAAGTCGTTTTCTAGTAAAAAAAAAA
>JARJEB010015321.1:0-15888 GCA_030264535.1 Liometoxenus newtonarum | reverse complement strand
CATTTAACGTCAATTTCAATATTGAAGTTTATATTGTTAATTCATAGTGTCAGCGAAATTAAAAAATTGGCACTTTACGATCAGAATTACTTTTAAGATAGACGAGTTCTAAGAAATCGTAATATAAATGGCCAGAAAGTTGCGCGATGCGAACTTCACGCACCGTATTTTTTTACTTCCTGGCCACATGCCGAAGGCAAGTGGGTACAAGAAAATAAGGTGATCATGAAAAATTAAAGTCTTATTTTTCCATGATTCGTGGAGATCCGTTGACCCCAGGTCAAAAATCTGATGTGTGTGGGGCGTGTGTGTGTGTGTGTGTGTGTGTGTGTGTGTGTGTGTGTGTGTGTGTGTGTGTGTGTGTGTGTGTGTGTACAAAATTGTGGACAAACAGAGCATCTTATCGGACTGAAATTTGGTATCTGGGCAGCTGTCCCTCCCTTTTATGGCTAGAAAGTTGTGCGGTGCGAACTCGTACCGATTTTTCTACACTGTACATTTTTTATAATTAAAAAATTTGACGGCACCGCACACTTTTCTGATGTCTCTTGGGGTCTGGGCGGCACACTTCAAGAATCTTGCGGCCGGCGGCACAGTGGTTGAGAGTCACTCGTATAGATAGATGATAATAATAAAAGTGTTAAGTCAAATAGTTCTTTCGTCATTGTTTCTTGAATTTTGCCTTTATATCTAAAGATACGTCCAGATGTGAGACCGAGGCGAGCCATACAACTTCGAAAATGATTAGGTAAGTTCTTGCCTCGGCCTCAGATCTTTAGGACATATCTTAAGAGATAAGTTCGCTTCTGATAAAATCTATTTCCTACGCAAATAATAATGACACGCCCATAAAACTATATATCATAAAACAAAACAAAAAAGTTATAGATACATCTACATAGGTATGTAACGCATTTCTATAACGCAATAGAATACAGAGTGATCTAAAATTATTGACATTGGTTGTCCATTTCTCATGTCCTGGTGAGTAATTCATAAATAGACAAAAATGGCTCAGCAGTCACAGTCAACTTGATGTAATTCATTTTTCAAATCACTTTGTATTTTTATCATTCAAACTAAATTCGAAGTAGGTACCAAACTTTCGCTGTTTTGATAAAACGATATGACAAAGTTGCTCTTGATATCTTTAAAATCTTATAGATACCTCTACAGAGTGATCTAAAATTGTTGACATCTAGTTGGTGAGTAATTCATAAATTTACTCTGTATTTTTTGTCATTCAAACTGAAACAGAAGTAGGTACCGAACTTTCGCTGCGTTTTGATAAAATGATACGACAAAGTTGCTGTTGATATCTTTAAATATTCAAAGTTAATGTACATCGTTCATGCATAGAATTTTATGTACTTATTTATAATACTCGTAATACTCAAAGAGTTATTACAAGAAATATTAGATAGTGTTGTGCAGAGTGTAGACATTTTAGACTTGTAGGAAAGCAGGTCGTTCGCGTTTTGCTGTTTTATTACAACTGCTTCTTTCGATACACTCTTATAAAAAGTAGGAATTTATTTCTTAATATCCTCATGTCTGATCTACTGAGTATCTACACAAGCAAACGACTTGCCGTATAGAAACATACAAACTATTACAAGAAAGTGTAATATATTCAAGCTAACGCATTGGTCTTCGTTAATTATCGAAAGTTTACTCGTTTGTTTTTGTTGTAACACCTTGTAATCGTTCATGTATTCATCGGTGTGTTGGTCGATCTTTGAGCAACATTTTCATCGTTACGTTTAGTATACAAGTGCGGCAAGAAAGAGTTTAAAAATTTAAAGAATGTTTATTGATATACGTTTGTAATGTAATAACGTATCAACAAAAAAATCTAATCTTCGCTGATGATGTCGATTATTGCTTTGAAGATCTATGGGTATTGCCAACTAAAATTGTATTTTTTGCTATAATTTTGGATTTCAATATAAGTTACATCACAATTAATGAACTAATTATATTATTGCTACCAATATACCCAGGTATATTTAAAAGCTTTAAGTCAAATCTGCAAATAATTTATATGATATATAATTATTGCAGAAATTGGACTTAAATTAATATTTCAAGTGTCAAGGCATCAGATTTGAAAAATTAAGTCATTTAAAGTGAGCATTTTTATGCAGCTTCGAGTCGGCAACACAACTATAACGACTAATGGCGCGAAATATAACAAGAGACCATGCAGAATTTCATTTCACGCGCCGTCTGCACACAATTTTACATTCTCTACAGTCTACGTATATAATTAAATAGATATGCAAGAAAGAATAAGTACTAATTCATATTACTATACCTACTTACAAATTACAAGAAGTAATGTATCTGCAAAACCTCTAAAAGTGCAGAAAATTTAAATTGTGTATTCTGGAAAATTTCTTTATCATTGTTCAAATTTAAGAGGAGTTCATGCAGTTTTGAGTATTGTCATGTTAATTTTGCATCAAATTTCGAATAATAGTCGCAATTTATTAGATACTTAAAATTTTTATTTGAAGAATTTTTATTTTGAACACCTACGATGATGTATGAATTGCATATTATGCAACATAGAAAAAACTGTTTCGTTATAGGTATCCATAACGACCATAACGTAACACTTCAGTGCATCTCCTTCTTTCTCGTTCTAAGTTATATGATTTTACTGACTATTGTTGTTTGGGTTGAAGTTTGACTGTTTGACGTTTGAGTCTGCATTCGGCTTGTTACATGTAACAGTAGTGATTTCGTTGGTATACTGTCTCGAAAATATGATTGTTGGTGTGCAAATAATAGGGTAAACTATATTTATGATTTATATTTATATAAGTATGATGTGTTTTGGTATTCTATTTATTTCTAATACTATATCAGCATTTTGTGTTTAATACTTGTATTTACTATACTTTATAATGTACTGTATCTTGTAATAATTCATTGCTGGCGCGACCTTTGAAGACCTCGCCACGCGGAACTCGTAGATTCGTACCGCTTCAGTTGCTACAATCTACAAAACCAAATACAAATCTCACAAGAACTCGATGTCTTATAGCGTTTTCTAACTACTTCAAGGTTTGTCAAAATTGTCCGAAAGTGCGAAAAAAAACTGCAATTTTGTTGAAGCTTGTCCGAAGACTCGACACTGTAAAAGTGTGCGCTCAAAGTATAGTCCGAACACACTCAAAATTTTCAATGCATGCCATTGTGCACTGAGTACATTAGTTCGAAAATGCTATTACGCCTATTACATATTCGTATACAAAGTACATTAGTCCGAAAATGCTATTACATATTCGTATACAAGTTTTCCACTCATACTCAAATGAAATCGTTTCATCGAGTTATTAAAGTAAATTATCACAAATTGCAACAACGCAGTCAGAAAAATGACTTTTAAATTGTTTGCCCTTTGTCAGCGCACGGATTTATTTATTATTTCGTGGTAACTCTCATTCACGTGAGGTTTATGTATTTTGTACGGTTTCAACAAACAAGTAGAAAATACCTATAAAGGTAAGGATCGGAAGTAGTGATCGAAGTATAGTCCGTAAATTTATTTTTGTTTCAGATGGACCTTCTTAAGCTGGATGATTTAGCACCTTGCGGACGATACCGCAGGTCTCGAGGATGACGATTTTCTGCATTTGTATGTAAGTATATTTTTTAAGTTTTATTATTATTATTATTATAATTGGTAATAACCAGCCCTTCGATATGTGATAGTTTTCGTATTGTTTTTTGCATTAAAACTTTACTGGTTTTTTTAATATTACCATTCATCAGTAAAATTAATAGTCCATTGTAAAATAAAATTTTAAGACTGCCCTCTACAAGACCGAACGAACTCTTAACGTACAAAGTTGTTTATTTATATGAGAAAGTTATCGAAGTCGAAACTGAAAAGTTATGAAGCTGGAAGGCAACAAGGCATCTAAAGACATCAAGACATCAGAAGACGAGAACGGTATTATTCAATGATTGATTTAAATAGCATGCTCGCAAGATGTTTTTATCAATCTGGATGCGATGCATTTTTGACTTGTTTCTCAAACAGCAATAATCAGCCCATTGTGTTGTTTGTTTGTATAGATTACGCCTAAAGGCGTAACAGTGTTACAAATAAATATTTCATCAGTCGACAAGTTTCATGCAATAAAGAGCAAAAAGCTTATGAGTGCATGTATGAAAGAAGAAAAACGAATTATGGCTTACTTTTTGTGTATATGTTACTGTAAAAGCCCAAATATTGGCAGATTCTTGTATTTACCGGTCAATCCTAGGTTTTGCCAGCATTAAATACCATTTTAGTAGAAATTCAGTGTGATTACTTGCGTACACATGTAAAAAAAAATAAATTTTGCATGCATAATTATCATGGACAGGAGCGTTCAAAAAGACAATTACAAAAACATCGCGAAATGAGAATTTGTATTATAAAAACTGAAAAAAACACTAAAATGAAAAAGTTGTAATTTTAATAGTAGATTATATCATAAAGCGTATAAGTGACACTTTGTGTGGCGAGTAGGAACGGTTGACAATTCCTACGTGCCACACAAAGTCACTTACCTATACGCTGAATGATATATACTATTTTTATCTCCGAACGCCATTTAATTTAATCAAAATTGTAATAATAAATGAACAATGTCGAGGTTATGACATTTGACGTTGTTACCGTTACGCCAGTTGGGTTGCATAGGACTGCTCTAGTGCTTACTGCACGCCGATTGGTCCGTTACAGTTAAGCGAGTTGGGTTGCATAGAATTGCTCCACTGCGTACTGCACGCCGATTGGTCTCAAATCACTTTATGCTCCTAGGAGTATAAACTGAATCACTTTATGCTCCTAGGAGTATAAGTTATTATGAGTATCGGAGGCACCATAAAGCTACACTTATACAGCATGCAACAGAGAATGTAATGTGTCACTTATACGACGTTCGGAGATAAACTATATAACTGTACCGAAAACGAGTAATAACGAATTTCAATAATTATTTTGATTTTTGGAGAGATTTCGAGATTTGGAAATTTTATTTATAATTTTCACAAAAATCCACTTCCACTTTCCAATCAAAATTAATTTTACAATCCACAAGTTCTACGGAATTATGGGTATATACGATTGGAAAGTTGTAGAGTGCGAACTCTTTTGAGTGAAACGAATTTTCATTACGATTTCACTTTTTGAGGATTTTTGTGAAAATTATGAAAAAAGTCTCAAAATATTAATATTAATTATTTTTAAATTCGTTTTTATTCGTTTTCTTTTTAATAATTGAAATGCATTTTTGTTACGATTTTCATTTTTTGGAGGATTTTTGTGAATATACTATTTAATAAATGTCTGCAGTGACATAATACGGATACTTACTTACGTTCGTGATTAAGTTACTGTTTACAGTACTTATAAAAATAGCCATTGTGCAAACAGTGAAACAGCCACAGTTTCCTCCTGGAAATGGTTTTTAACAAGTTTTTTGTTTTGAAATATTTCAAAATATTGGAGAAAAATTTACAGGGAGCAGGTTTCCTTTTATTCGTTTTTCGCGACTGATACGCATTTTCATTACGATTTTCCCTTTTTGTGCCGATTTTCATTTTTGAGGGATTCCGTGAAAATTATGTATCTAATAAATTTCAAAGTCGTCGTGAACAAGATCGAATAGAAAAAAGCCGACATTTGCAGACAAATATTAATTATTGTTACAGGTTGTAATTGCCGCTTCTTATTCACTCATCGAACTGATGAACTACGCACGATAATGCCAAAGGGCAAATCCCTTCAGTCGTTTTTTTGTTTGTTTCTGCAACTATAATTTCATTTTGTATAGGTACTCTAAGTATCGGAAAGTACCCATCTGCCAGATTAATATTAATTCCCATCTGCAGGACCCATGTTAAATTCCCATCTGCCGGATCAGTGTTAAATTCCCATCAGCCGGATCAGCTGATTCGGTCGTATCAATGTAAATTCTCATCTGCCGGATCCGTTGCCATATCCAGAATCGGCAGTTCTATACAACTCTCTTCGGAAAGTGGAAATTTTCGAGAAATTTAGTCGTATCAAAATCTAATTTATGTCATTTACACTTTTTGCTCAAAATTAGTTCCACAATTGGAGAATACTAGGAAATCGTAGGGTATATTTGGTCGGAAAGTTTTCCTTACTGATTTATTATTTATTTACCAAACCAAACCCAATCAACACAATTGAAATATTTAAGAAATGTGTTTTACAACTTTAACCGCTGATAATTATAAAACATTTTTAATTTAATTTTGTAATTTACTAAATTCCAACCAATACCCTCCAACAGGTCCGTGAACGAAATTTTGTGGATCAATCTGGATAGGTTCCTGTGTTTTGCTGTTAACAGTTATCTTGTAATTGCTCAAAATTGTTATCAATGCAACTTTTGTTTGCAACACTCCAAATTTCATACCCAGACATACTCTAGGGCCATCTCCAAACGGCAAATAAGTATTATTTGTAATGCTGTCCTTATTTTCTGCTGAAAACCTCTCGGGAATGAAACTCTTTTCGTCCGGAAAGTACTTTTCATCATGATGCAGCGCGTAGATAGGAACAATAACCGGTGTACCTACCTCTAAAGCAAGGTGTGGGCCAGTATGATCTTCACGCATCGATCCCATAATGTAAGGCTTCGTAACACGTCTGGTCATGAAAAGCAACGGTGGATTCTTACGCAGGTTCTCTTTATGAACAAAGTCCAAATATTCCATCTCTTGCATGGCTTCGTAAGTGTAATCGCCTTTATATATACTTGTAACTCCCATTATCTCCTGCCGCAGTTTCTCTTGTATGTCTGGATGAGTTGCCAATTCGTATAAAGCATGGCTGATAACAGCTGAACTGGTCTCAATTCCTTCCAGAAAAAAACCACCGGCACGGGCTAGGATATCCTCAAAATTGAAAACCTTTTCGTCGTTGATTTTGTCTTTAATGTCTGCCATTGCGTCTAAGAAGTCATTACGACGAACCTGGTTTTCTTTACGATAGCTCATTGTTTGAATGATGATTGAACGCAAGAAGTCAATTGCGCCTTGGTGGAAGAAACGCAATTTAAAAATAAGTGATAGTTGGGGAACTAGAAATATCAAGATGGCTCTCATTGTATTATACCATGTCGGGGTGAAAAGATCATGAGCTACTTCCATAAATTTAGCTTTATCTGAGAAGCTACCACCATCCAGACCAAACGCGCATGTTGCTACATTTTCACTCGTAATCCTCATAGCCAAGACTTTAGCATTCATTGGTACTTTCTCATTTTTCTCTAAGTATTCCAGTAGCCTTTTGTTGTTTTGTTTTAGGAACGATAACATTATTTTTACCTAAAATAACAAAATTGACAGTTTTTTCACTCTTATACTGCAATTTCATCAATACTTTTCCAGTTGTAAATGATGGGGTCAGTTGAGCGCGGGCAGCTTTCCATTTGTTGCCGCTGAGAATGAATGGACTTCTACCCAAAATTGGGTCTTTATCTGGATCTACTTCGCAGTCATTGTCTGCGAAAGACGCGAAGTCTTTTATGAGAATATCTCCGATCGCTTCAGGGTTTCTCAACACTATGGCAGGGCTTGTTGAATTATAAAAACCAATATAGTTGTAGTCTTTAAATTCACTAAAATATTGCATTATCATGTTAGCAATAAGCAAATAATTAGTGCACATTTTTTTTACTTGTACGCATCAGCAACGATAATACCAAAATTCTTCTTCATAATAAATTGTTCCCATAAATTTCCAAACAGGTATTTGTATTTAGGAGTATCAACACCGCGTTTACTCCAATAACTATATTGTTTCAATATTATAAGGATTAGGAGCAAAATGGCAATTCCTAATAAATATAACAGCCACATTTTAGTTCACCTTGCGTTTCCTTAGGGCTTAGACCAACTAGGAGCAACTAACTGAATTCAATGTATTTTCTTTACTTATATAGCCTTATCATTGACGTACTATTATCTATTAGTTTTTTTTTTAATATTCGTTAGTTGTAACAGAGCTGGGCTTATTGAAAGTAAAAATACTGATATTTGCATAGATACATCCCAAACTAAACATGCATATTTATATATTAATATGTATATTTACATAAAATTGTCATAATTTTTTTTTGTTTTTTTTAAAGGATTTTTCTTAAAATTTCTCTTTTGTGTAATATGCGTATTTCTATTAAAAGCCAAGGGGGTGCAAATGCACCCCCGTCGTGCCGCTTTGAAGTATACTATTTTTTTGAGACGTGTACATAAGTGAATACATTATAGATACTATTTTAACTTTCAATACTTTTACTGTTTCAATACTGATTACATAAATTTGTTAGGTTTTTATTTATGCGTGTACCAAACAAAGAGGATGTTTTGTAATTTGAAGGATTAATATATAATATATGTATTATATGTATATAAATAAATTTGCTTATCACTGGCAAACACAAAATATGTTCTTGTGGAGATTCCAATTCTCTATTTTTAACGCCTATAAGTTTTTCTCGTAGGATGCATAGTTTGTGAGATATTAATTCCTAAACTTTCAAAGAATTTGCATACCTATAACTGGCAAAATATTGCATCTGGACAAAAACAAAAACATATATCCTTGTAGAGCGTTCAATTCTCTACGTTTAAATGCCTTTAACATTTTTTGGAAGGATTCATTGTTTGTGAGATATTACTTCCTAACGAAATGAAAAACTAGTGATTTGACTGGTTTGCTTCTAGACTAAATAGTCCAGCTAGAAGCAAACCAGTCAGGGCGGTTTATACGAAATTTAATTTAGTATATTAATCAATCAGTGTCGACTGCCATTCGCGAACAGGCTTCTTGTTGGGGAAGTATTCGCTTTGCAGCTTCTCTTCATGATTGGAGACTTCCTCGTCGTCAGCGAGGAACCCGTTGTTTTCCATGTGTTCCATGTTAGTCCTCGGCAGTACGTCGATGATGTTGATGCATTTCAAGTGTTGTTGAATTCGCAAGTTGACTTGGACGATGCCTCGCTTTGCACGCATTGATCAACCAAGTTTTTACACGACTCCAACTGGAAATGCTAACACGCTAACAAATCAAGTATCCTACTTGAATAATTCGAATAATCAATAAAATAAATTGACAATCAATTTGACATTATATTTCTGGCTTTCGTACATTACATTAAAATAAACATGTGGTCAACAGTAGTACTCTAACGATTAGAAATAGAATCTTCAAAATCTCCGTAGAAATTGGTCAAGACTCGTTATGTTTTGTTAGGCGAAACGCTCAACAATGAATTCAAATAACCGCTACAGTCCAAATCCTTTCTTTAATTTTTTAAAAGTATTCCGACGTCATCGGAGAAAATGGTCAGACGTGAAGTTGGCGGTTGAGGCTGCACGCAAATGGCACGAATTGACCCCATCCGAGCAGAAGCAGTACACGTGCACACTGGTGCGCCAGCACTGCAAGAGGCCAAAGATAACTGAAGTGGGAGCTGAACGCGGCAGCCAAAGCAAGCAGATGAAGGCACGACCATGGAATGCGTTCGACGAGAACGAGAAGCAGCGACTGAAATCCAGGAAGAAATCAGGCGGCAAAAAGCTGAAAAAAGCGCGTGGCAAAAAGAGGAAAAAAAAGGAAAGTTCGGATGACGAAAACGATGAGGAAGATGATGAAGCAGACAATCCCATGATGAGCGATCAGAATGAGGAACAATTGGTTGATAATACACTCAGTGGTAGTTTAATGAGTGCCTCGGATGACGAAAAGGATGAGGAAGATATCGAAGCAGACAACGTCATGATGAGCGACCAGAGTGAGGAACAATTGGATGATGATCCACTCAGTGGTAGTTCAATGAGTGTCAGGAAGGTGACGAAGCGAAAGTGCAGGGAGGCCAAGGGCAAGAAGAGAAAGCCGCCAAAGAGAAGAGGAAGAAAACCGCCGGCAAAGCGAGCGAAAAGGAAGGTGAGGAGCTTGAGAGGAGTCAGCGACGAACTGCTCAGCGAAGCTGATGAGGACGATAGCATTGAACAGGTCTCGGAAGACGACAACATTGACCTCTGTGATGATGCAGAGGAGGAGAATGGAGCCGACACCAAAGATGAGCTCCAGAAGATGAACGGGTCGAAATCGTGGCAAGACATTATGAAAGACTTTCTCAAAACCAGTGGCGAGAAAAGCTTTGCAGACATCAAGTTAGTCAAGAAAAAGAAGTAGAACATGGGCATATAAAAAGATCCGAAAGGCGCGAAACCAAACTAGTCTCGCAAAAATGAAGACCCCAAGTCGCATGATACCGAAGAAGAAGAGGATGACGATCAGTCGATTTCATCATTCAAAAATATTCTGATTTCAAGTCAACGCAGCGTTCCATGGTGTCGTTAAACTCGTCGATATGGATGAACCGATGCAGAAACCGTGAAAGAAACCACTGAAGAAACAATGTCCCACTTTCGCTTCGGAACCGTCCAAACTTAGTAAAAGCGACGATGAGGAGGACGAATACGTGAAACCGCGTAATAACTATGGTTCAACGCTTGGGCCAACCATGAAATGATTACTTACCAGCTGGATTCCTTGCAGATAAAACTGATAGTCGGACAAGTCGGCGCTCAGTCGCACCTCTAACAATCGACAACGTCTTAAAAGTGGTTCGCGTATATCCACGACCAAAAATGAATGCGAATTTAAAACCAATTAACTAACATGCTAGTTAATGTGTTCTATTACTTTGGTTTTGTTGTAGTTACATAAATATGTAACTGATAATGATTTTTTTGTAAGTAGGTACATATTTGATAATGGGCACTTGACAGAAAAAGTGACCGCATGATTATTTGGTAATGGGCAGTTTTTCTGTCAAGTGCGCCCGCCCATTATCGTCATTATCTCAAATACCTAAGTAACTACAATAAAATCATTACTTAACTACAAAAAAACCAAAGTAATAGAATAAAATAACTTGCATGTTAAATGATTGTTAATAAGTAGGTAATCGCGAGAGTTTTTTTAAGTTCGCATCCATTTTTGTTGTTTCGGAGGCCCATTTTAAGGTTATGTTTACTTACCTATGAGTTGAGCATCGCTTTGATCAACGTAGGTATATGTTTTGTCTGTTTTCATCAACGCCCATAACGAACGTTTCCATTTTCCATTCAACTGTTCACTGTTACACTGTTCAGTCAAGATCCGAATAACGATGGCATATTAGGTACTGTCCATGTGGATTATCAAATCATAAAAATCATTTATTTACAATATTTTTGTTTCCAATTCGTGTTTTTTTTTTGGTTTGGTTGCGTTTTTTGTCGTTTGATTAAAAACTGATGCCAGCTCATCAATTACACGTTTTCAAGTCCAGATTAGAAAGACAGAGTTCGGACATTATTTTTTGACATTTACATTACTTGTCCGATTAAATGTCCCCAGATTTTAGGACATTTTTTCAAATAAATGACATTGGTTTCCTAATATTCCGCCATCTACCAGCAGCTACCTCATGGGGCAGCATTATCAATTTCTTACGTAGTCAACCAAATACTTCGTCGGTTTTCTCGATCTGAAGTCATTTCTATTGGTGTCATTCAATTTTCCTAAATGGATTACGTTTCGATAGCATGCTAACTATTGTCGTCGGCTTGTACTTCTGTTTCATTTAGGGAATCATTGTTTTCGTCTTCGTTATTGGTGTTATCTAATGCTCCAAATTCATCTTCGTTCTTGGCATATCGTCGCACTTACACGTGAGCTGAGATGTTCCACGTCAGCCTGTGGTGACAGCAGGGTTGACCTTCCCAATGAATAGTTGATCGAGATAAAGATGGCGGAAAAAACATACTCTTCAAGCACATCAAGGGTCATCCCGCTCATTCGGATTCGACCTCGGATTCGGCTCAACTAATTTTTGCGTTTTCCTCTCAGTTTTCCTTAACTTTTTCTGGAATGACGAAAACGAAATGCAATGCAAGTTGAGCCGAATGAGCAATGAGCGGGATGACCCTTGATGTGTTTGAGGTGTATGTTTTTTCCTCCATCTTCATCCCAATCAGCTGATTAAAATTAGCTCCGTATCGTAGGCATGACGTAACGTGGAACATCTAGATTAGATAAGTGTCGGAGTGTAAAATCTTATAATTCATGAATCGACCACCGAAATTATCTTGCAAATTGACGTCAAACGTCATTGAAATGAAAAATTCGGTACCGGTTCGTACCGCACAATTTTGTTGAATAATTTTACATATAACTTAAATCGGTACGGATTCGCAACGCACAACTTTTAAAATTTATTTTGAATATGAAATAAATTCGCAACCCACAACTTTCCGACCGTATCCGCTACGATTTCGTAGAAATCGCCTGACAGCCACCTGCGGAAAGTAGGTGAACTAATTACACTCCATCTGTGAAGAATAGATAAGCAAAAACCTCTACTCAAAAGTAGAAATCTGTAAATTGTTATTAAAAGTAGAAGCCTGTAAATTGTTCTATTTTGGAAATAGGTGAACTAAACCCTCGATATGCGCCACCTGTGGACAATAGGAAAACTAAAACCTCTATTCGCCAAAAAGAACAATCTACTTTTGAGCACAATTTACAGATTTCTTTTGAGTAGAGGTTTCAGTTCAGTAGTTCACCTATTCTCCACATTTGGCGCGTAATTAGTTTGCCTACTCTCCGCAGGTGGCTCCGCGGTGGATAGTGGTAAACCGGCTAATCCTCTGTACTTACATATACAAAATAACCAAAACGAATAGGAAAATGATAACGACAACATTTCACTTTCAAGGGAAATACGTAGATTGAAAAGTTAAATAGCGAGTTAGGCAATTCTAGTACAGACATCTCCCTTATGTTACCCTCTGCACCCTCTGCACATAATTTGTGGTAATTTCTGTTTTACCGAATTTAATAATTTTGAAAAAAAAATCAATAAATATAATGTTGCAATTATCTATTTAGAAACCGCAATGGGGACCTGTGTCAGTGCCCAAGGTGAATTATGCGAATTGCGCCAAGAAAATGGGACGCATTATACAACAACTGGTATATAATCCAATCTATCACTTCGATTTCATTTACAAATTCACTAAACTGTATCAAGAAGAAACGGCTGCGTTGAAAGTTCTTCATGGATATACAAATTCTGTAATCATGAAAACTTTGAATTCGAAATGAAGAAAATATGATGCAGGAGACCGAGAAAGATATAGGAAGGAAGAAACGAAATGCGTTTTTGGATATGTTGCTGTAAGCAACAATTAATGGAGTCTCTTTGAAAAATAGTGATATCCGAGAGGAAGTTAATGACACATTTATGTTTGGAGTAGGTACACGGGGTACAATACCCGTTTAATATTTTAAGCAACGTAAATTTGATTCAAGGAGCCTACGCCCTCTACAATTTGGCCAATAATCCCCACTGTCAACAAAAGGCTTTCCCTGAATGTGATCTGTGCATGTTTTTTTTTTAATTTTTTTTAAGAAACTACGATTTGAATTATTTATCCTTATATTTTTAAAATTTTTTTTAAACATGATTTTTGAGGAGAAAAAATTTGACGTCTTGGTGAATTATCTGGTGAAATGACTCAGCATTGGAATTTCCCCTAGATCTCTGGAACTTGTTTGGTAGATCTTTTAAAATGGCACCTTTTGTTGATGTTTTGACGCTCTAGCCTGACCGAAGACAGTCTGTGGGTCTGACCGCCTGACGCTTAGTTCATTCGGCCCGATTCGCCCTTGAATCGGTATAGGTCGACAAAGCGATGTATCATCTTGATTTCACGCGGCATAGTACAGTTTAAATCTAGGGTGAATTTTGAAGAACAATTTTTAACAACAAATAAATTTTAAAAATTATTGTTAGTACTATGTCGTATAATTAGTTCAATATACTAACGATTTTTGGTACTTTTTTCCAATTTTAAAATTCATGCACAACCCCCATTGCAAGTAACCTTCGGGAATGATAAAGATCTAGAAGGCACATACAAAGATCTGCAAGAAATGAAATATTTAGATATGGTTATTAAGGAAACTTTGAGAATGTACCCTTCGGTTCCAATAAAGATGACCGAAAATGTTACTTACAGTCAGAATTTCACAAAAAATCTTTGTCAATGCGTTAATAGATTTATGTGTTTTGCAGATAGAATGACGCTACCGAAAAGCATGTTTATAAACAAATATACTTACGGTATCCAACACGATCCTGAGTACTTCCCTGAACCAGAAAGATTTGATCCTGAACGGTGTGATTCTGTGAACCACGACAGTAAGCAACCATTTGCTTACATTCCTTTTAGCGCAGGACCACGAAATTGCATAGGGCAAAAATTTGCTATATTGGAACTGAAATCTATTATTAGCAAAGTGCTAAGACATTTTGAACTTAGACCAGCGTCACCTAAGCATCAGTTGAAACTGGCGGCAGATTCGAATTTAAAGGCTGCACCTAAATGGAGTTAAAATTTCGTTGCACGAACGTAAATATTAATCTTATGTATACCGGGTGTTAGGGAATAAGGGTGAACATAGGGAATTTACACGGTATATCATCTTTTTGCATATTCCTGCTCCCCAATTGCATGGAAATAAATCGAAATCACATCAAATAAAGACCATAATTTTCCACGTCTTTTGACACCAAAAAAGTATTTTATAACTTTATAATTACATTTTGGAATTCAATATTAAAATTTAAAATAATTTTGTCGTTCTAAAATACGAGCGGAATATTTTTCAGATATGACAACGAAATAATTTAATTGAAATGAGCAACAACGTAGGCAATTTAGACAGAATTAATTTATAACTTAAACAAACAAAATGTCCATGCGGGCATGACCAATATAATGATTATAAATATTCATTCGAAACAATGCATTTTTGAAAATTTATTTATTTTAAACAATACTGAAAATTTAAGAGATTTAAACAAATTATCAACCACAATTAAAATTGATAACAAGTATTCTAATAATCCTCCCTTTTCAACTAAACAATAACCCAATCTATTATAGAAAGTATTTTTAACATTCGACAGTTGTCTATCGTGATAAGAGAAAACTGATGACATCCCTTAAACCAACGTTTCTCAAACTTTCGTATTTCGCGCCCCCCTTTTTAACCTTCAATAATTCTGCGCCCTCTGTATAAAATAGGAGCGTATATGCACTTGACTGAAATTTTTATTGGTGACCAAAAAAAAAGCTCTCAAGTCTCAATAAAGGGAGCGCACCTTGTGATGTGAGGTGACCAAAAAAAAAAAGAATTTTATAATGCTTTCAGTGTTTATGATTTTGTTCGTTTATTTGACGCCCCCCCCCCCGTACAGTTTAGGCGCCCCACACTTTGAGAAACGCTGTCTTAAACAAAGAAGGAATATTTGGGTGGCGTGTTTTCTAAATCTTAGTTTTCACGCAAAGAAGTTATCAGGATGCCAAAATTGTTACCCGCGTAAAACGTTTTTATAATAAAAGCCAATTTCTTCGATTCAATAAATTTCATTCATTTTGTTCCTTAGAGCATATAACTATGCAGAGAGCAATACCGGCATGAATTTAAGCCGAGAGAAAGGCAAAAAATGTTGTTCCTAAGTTTTAAAATTTGATATTGCGCAAGCGTGAATAAGAGGTGTTCCACCCAATGGTTGAGGCTGAGGTTCCACCTGACCTGTGCATTTGCGCAATATCAGATTTCAGCTTAAAAAGCCTGTCTCCATTTTATATGCTCTAAGTTTTGTTCAACGTAATTATAGTATATTATTCAATGAGCCTATAATGCAGGCTATTATACGCGAGGGCAAGTTTACGCACGAGGCCGAGCGAAGCGAGCGCCGAGTGTAGTAAAGCCCGAGCGTATTAATA
>JARJEB010015318.1:0-13386 GCA_030264535.1 Liometoxenus newtonarum | reverse complement strand
GCGATTATTCTATCGTTGAACATAGTAAAATAAACGAGTCAAACTCATGGCAAGGGGGATTTTTATTGCTAACCACATGACAGTGGCGATGCACGATCAAAGTAATTTGTATGATCATGACATTACAGTCAGTTGTCAATTTTCTTCCTTGTCATAATTTGAATAGATTGTTCACACACGAAGGTGTACACAAACGAAGAAAAAGTAGAAATAATAAAAATGTACACACGAAATAATTGTCTGAAAGACCTTCCGTCAGTACAACACATTGCCATCCCCACTCTCTCCCCGTCCGTCGGTGTGTCTTTAGCAATACAAATCTCTGGTGCCATGAGTTTGACTCGTTTATTTTACCGTCGAACATAGGAACATAGCACATGCTATGTTCGACGGTAAAATGAACGCATGGTATAGTTTTGCATTCAGAAAATGAATGTTCGGCACATTTAAGCTTTGGTACGCATTGCAAGACAGGAGACGTTAGTAGACAGTACACAGATTTTGTAATAAAAACGTGACCGCGAAGACTAAAATTTGCTATAGCAAAAGCTGATTACATCATCTTATGTATACAATTCTATTTATAAGAATGACCATTCATCAACGCCGTGCGCTAAAAATTCAAAGCATATACGTAACACACCAAGCCGATAACACAATCTCTATTTATAAATAATGGACCAATTCGGAATTGGAAAAAAATCAGGACACATTTTAAGACGCAAATAGATGATCCTCGACTAATTTTATCATTAATATTATCCAACGATATGTAAACAAGTCATAAAATGCTTTCAAGATAATTGAATTTGAACCAATTTCTATATCTTACGCGTTTGTTTATAAAAAAGAAACTTTACTTAGTGTTCTAACTTATGACATAAATAAAAATGAACTTATTCCAAAATATGAGTCATCGCCGATTATAAAATAAAATTTGACACGTTTATACAATGTTCATTTGCATGAGTTATACCTATACGACCTATGGAGATTTCGTGGCTATCTGTTTGCCAATGTATTTTAACATGTAAGAAATGATCAATTTATAAAATTGTTGGCCGCTACGCTGAAATGTTAGGATAAATTAGTCGATTACTTGTTCGTATTTAGTTAACTGAGGGAATGACGCCAGAGCGCATCAGTCGTATTTGAACACTCGCATCGCTCGTCTGCATTGCCACACAATCATTCACAGTAGATGTATTTATACTTTTTCAATCAAGTGAATAAATTTTCAATTAACTTTTATTGTTGCAGGATATTACGGATGATTTAAGAAAACACGCGGCCGAAGCGATTCGATTAGAAGGTTTAGTTATTCAAGTGCCCTCGGACCAAGATGTACAGGAATTATCATCAACGCTCTCTGAAATTCGAACGCGGATTGCGTGCTTATTAGCACAAGCACAAAATGGACAAAAGATCCTCGAGGTATTTATTGTATTTTTAGAATTAATTGTCAAGAATTCATTTTTGTAAATATATTGTTCTAGAGCGCTCGAGTGAAACGCAACGAGCAACAGGAAGAAATAGTTAAGTACCAAGATCTGCTCAGGGAAATAGAAATATGGTTGCAAACGGTGCGTGAAACACTTCTTATCGAAACCCAAGAGAAACGCGAAATTCTAAACGATTTAACAATCTTAAACGATCTTAGTGTTGAACTTTCACGTAAAAACAGCAAACTTGACGAACTCAAAAGTGTGTGTGAAAGCTTCAAGAAAGATCCACAATTTAAATCATTAGCTCTAACCTTAGAAGAACAACTAAAAACTATCTTAACCATATTTACCGAACACAAAGTTATATTAAGTAGAAAGATCGAGACCTTGAAATCCAAATTACAATCTGCTAAAGAAAATATTGATGAGCCGCAAGATCTTTCAGAAAATACTTTAGATTCTATTTCTATGCCCATTGAAGAGTCGGTGCAAGGAGTTTGTATTGAAACACAAACAGGTGACAGTTTATTAGGTATTATTCCGACTCAAACTGAAGAGACCGAAATGGAACGCAAAAAAGAATCAATTAAAATAACTAAAACTGTTTCCGGTGGTCTAGAAACAATTCATATTGCTACGAAACCTGAGGAACCTGTAGTTCAAGAACCCGACGATTTGTTAGTTGAAGCGAATTACAGAAAAGAACCGCCTAGAAATGACATTGAGGAAATTACAACATCCGAAATTAATATATCCAGCATGAAACCTAATCAAGGATTTGAAACTGTTTTTGTCGAACCAGATGAAACAACGACAGAAGTAATAGTTGATCCTGATGGCACTAAACGAATAATTGTCAAGAAACTCCATAGAACTTTGGTGCAAAGACAACAAACTGTACAACGTCATGTTACTACAAGTAGTTCACTCGCAACCGATGAGAACATGGTTCCTGTAACGCATAGTTTCTCTCAGGTTACCTATGAAGGCCAACAGTGTAGCACATCCCTAGCTGCAAATGGACGTAAAGAAGTGGTAACTAATTCAAATTATGGAGGCAGAATTGTAAAGTCCAGTCTAACAGGAGATATTGAAGTTCATGAATTTCAAGGTGAACCGGAAAGTCACTACACGGTAATCGAAGAAAACCCAGATGAAGTTGAAATGCAAGGTGTTAAGATACACGAGGGCGATGTAGCCTTGGTGGAAGAAAATATTTTGTCTGCTCCGGAAGCTGGTCAATATTTAGTAGAAAGTGGCGAAATTCATACGTCTTCGTCAAGCGTACGTGCTGTTGTCCAACAAGTTACTCGACGCATCATTCGCAAGACACGAAAAATTATCAGAAAAGTGGTAATTGTCGATGGTAAAGAAACAGTTCAAGAAGAGATCATTGAGGAACCAGAAGAAGTTGAAATAACTGAGGAAGGATTACCACGAGTCAGCATTAATGTAATGAAAGCGGAAAATATACAAGTTGTTGAGCCACAACTTTTAAGTTCTGAAAAACCAACCGAAGCTGCAAAAACAGAGAGGTATGTCTCAGTAGCCACAACCAGTGCACCACCTTCCGAGACCCTCGTATCTGCACCAGACTCCTGTATTGAAATAGAACAGACGGTTGGCGTTGACGTTGATAAGACAACACGTAGTAGTGCTTCCGATAGGTCCACGCTTGATGCACCAATTAGTTTGGAAACACCAGATAGAGAGAAGAAGGATTCCGGGAATCAAGATCAAAGCATTAAAAATCTAGTTAGCGATTTTATTTCTATAGAGGCAACAGAATCGATGCGTGCACATCACCCAACTGAAGTCGTGCCAGTAAGTACAAGAGATGTAATGACATCACCTCAACAAATCGAAGCAACACAACCAGTTACCGTAGACACTGCAACTTCACCAATAAAAATAGATAAGAATTCAGTAGAAAATGTTTCATTGCCTGCATCGCCAAAATTGGATCAACATGATATACCGGCATTGGAATTGTCTACTTCAGAGAGTCCTCCATATGTTGAGAAGCCAGCACAACCCACTTCAAGAACAAGTTCCAAACAAGAATTTATTCAAATGCAACATATACTAGATAACACTGAACCAATCGAAGTAAAAGTAACCAAAACTGAAATACGTGTAAAAGCTATATCTCAAGAACCCGAAATTATTATACCTGAAAGTCCTAAAATTATTGTAAAATCATCTGCAACCCCATCAGATGATTTACCACCTATGGAAGCACCAGAACCCGTTGAAATTGATGATCCTGCTCTTAAAGTCGAAATCACCAATACAGAAATTGATGTCGAACGTACACCGGAAATGTTGAAATATGAAATTACTTTATCTCCTGTCGATGTTTCTGATGAGCCATTAATTGAGGAATCAAACTTGGAAACTCTAGCGTATGCCGATCAAATCCGTGAAAATTTCCCAATAGAAGAAATTATAACCGAAGAAATTGATAGAGTGGTGAAAGAGGAACCAATGTTTGCAACTACCAAACATGAAATTGTTGAATTTATTTCAAATGAACGATTTATTCAAGAACCACAAACCAGTGAAATTAAGTCCAGTCCTGAAACCATATCCAAGGGCACCAATAAGAAAGAGAAATTCCAAGATATAATGAATGAACCTTTATTAACACCAACTCCAATTTTGCAAAGTCCCAAACATAAATCAGTTTATACCGTCAAGAATGTTTTAAGTGAGACACTAAAACCACAAGAAGTTATTACTGAAAAATCACCGAATATTGGCAATATTACCGAAATACAAGAATCCTTAACAACAATTTATGGGGAAGATTTACGAGGCATTGAGTCTGAACGTGTTAACATTCAACTTTCTCTTGAAGAGAAACAACAACCCAAGACAATTGAAGAAAAACCTCTTGATATGAGATTCAAGGATGCTGCTCAATCTCCCATTATTTTCAAGCCCGAAAGCGACCATGAAAATTCAATTACTAGTGCTGAGATTGATACAGGAGGGCGTAAAAGTAGAAAGAAAAAGAAACACAAACAAGATAGCAAAGGAACTTCTCCAGATTACTCGACCTCACTGGCTGATTCAACAGAAATCGTTCTGCCAGAAGATTCTCCTTGTACAGAGGAATCACCCAAACCGACAATTGAGAGTTTTGATACATCCGAACAAGATCAAGATGAAGTCGAAAACAAATCCGGTTATGATGCTGACAAGACAACCGTCGATGAAAGTTTAGCTGATGACGACGATGTAGACAAAAAGAAAAAGAGACGCAAGAAGCGCAAACAAAAAATAAAACCGGAAGATAATGAAGAATCAAATATTCCTATCTCCACTTATGAGTCTTCGGTTATTGGAGAATCTATTCAATTCACTGATGATGAAAATCTTTCTGGACCAATTCAAAAAACAGAAGAAGAAACTAAGAAACGTAAAGGCAAGAAAGTCAAAGATAAAAGTGGTAAGGTTTCAGAACTTCATGCTGATGATACCAACACTTGTGTTGTTGAAGCACAAGTAAAGGAAATAGTATCGCCAAATGATTCGTATAAAAGTATTTCTAGTCCTTCGGAAATAGGCACTGTAAAAGTTATTGAAGAAGGATTTGTTAGCCCTGCGAATGAAAATATTAAACAAGTTGAATTTGGTTTAGTTTCAATGATCCCAATAGTAGAAACTTTCATAACCCAAGAAAACGTTGCACAGACCTCGCCAATTCAACAAGAAGATCAAGAATCTGAAAAACTAATTGAGATGACAATTAAAGAACTTGCCACTGAAGTTATATCTGTACAAACATCTCCACTACCAACTACAGAAGTATCTGAAACAGCAAGTCAAACAATGGATGAATTAAAAGAACCATCGGTTCAAGTAGTAACAACTTCAGAGGTATCTGAAATAGCAATTCAAACAATGGATGAATTAAAAGAACCATCGGTTCATGTGGTAACAACTGAAATGGTAACGCAAACAAGCCCAGTACAGAAAATAGAACAAGTTGCTCAAACTAGTCCAATTCAATCACCGAAAGAAAATGCACCTGAGGTGAAATTAAGTGAAGAATCTGTTCAAACAATTGATGTGCCAAGAAGTGATTCGGCGATACAAACAGTTGTCGAAAAAATTAAAACCATAAAACCTGAAAGAGTCGAAGTAGAAACAATGGGTACCCAGGTCGTTTCTTTCGAGATAAGCGAACCTATTGTACACTCTGTTCAAACTTCACCTATAACATCAGAACCACCAATTGAATATATCATTCAGGAAACACAAACTTCAGTGCCATATCCAGAAGAAAATATTCTTGTTGATCCGATCTCTGTACCAACTGATATAGTTTCCGAGGAAATATTGAAGTCTCCCGATGTTTCATCATCAACGGAATATGAAGTTCTAGTCCAGACATCAGTAATTATGCCATCTGACACCGACACAACTGAAACAGATTACTTCCAAGAAGAGGTAATACAAACAACATCAAGTTTCGAAGATGAACGTTCAGAATTTCCGCAAATTCCAAAACGAAAAAAGAATAGAAAGAAGCACTCTAACCAACAACCGCAACAATTCGACTTTAGTGAATCAATTAGTTGCCAAGAAGGCATTTCAAAACAAGAAACGATGGAAGAATCACATCCTCAACCAAAAGAGTTGCATATAGATACGGCTGAGAGTGATTCATCTTCTCCATCTCCTGTTGCAGTACTACATCATAATGATGATGAATCCACCATAAAACTGTCTGCTGTCCTTTCAGAAGAGAATGCGGACAATGATCTACTTCAAGAACAAATGGTAAAAATAGGAACTGTTTCCACAAGTCCTACGAAACAAAAGAAAGGTGATCCTGAAGAAGTTAGTTTAGCATTTATTGAGAGTGAACAAGTACACGGTTTCTCAGATAGTAAAATATCTTCTCCGGAAACACATGTTAATCTTAATATTAATATAAAATTGGATTCATCCTCGCCAGATGAACTGGACGGGGACAACACTGGGAAGAAGAATAAGAACATCAAGCAACAAAGCGCTAAGCTTTCTGAGAATGTAGAACCAATCCTAAGACTGGATGATAAAGACAAATTAAATGAAACAGTTGAAATTAGGAAAATTCAAGTGCCATACTTGGATAATGCCAAATCTGAAATTCTAGAAGTAGAACAAGAAATCAGGGATCAATTACCGAAACAAAAAAATCCAGAATTACCAATTGGTGGGACTTTAGAGTCAAGTATTACAATTCCACAGCAATATGAAAAGATTGGACCCAAAAAGGAATTTGTATCAGCTGATGATCAAGTTGTCAGTGTAGAAACAAAAATTACATCCGAAAATGTGTCTGATGAAATTCCAGTCCAACAATCTTCATCAAGTTTTTCTCCAGAAGATACAACACTAATTGAAAGCGATAATTTCAAAGATGTGTTAGAACCAAAAAAACGAAAAGGTAACAAAAAAGGAAAATACGCGACATCTGTTACCATCGAAGAAGTAATGTCCCCAGCACCTGTTGGCGAAACACCGCTAAGTCCAGAAATAGGGTCTGAATCATTACCATTATCACCACCAAGTTTGAGTTACGAACCTGTATGGAACAAATGTCAACCTCAATCGCAGTCTTCATCTTACCAACTAATCGAGAAAGAAAAAAACACTCCACAACTACAAGAAGTTGATGTCAAATGGAATCAAGCAATGGCCTTGGTAAAGATGAAGAACTTACAAAATGCGAAGACAACAACTCATTTGAGTAACATTCTATATTTGGCCACTTTAAATGAAATTGTAACGGATGAGTCCATAATTCAGAAGAATAACGATGTGCAAGATAATTTGAACAAGCTAAAAGCTGCTGTTGCGAAGAAAGATCCAAACGTTATCGAGGAAACTGTAATAACAACCATTGAGACCATAACCACCTGGTTAGAAACAATCGAATACAGAATTTATTTACAACGACAAAAAGCACCGGAAGGTCCGTCCAAGGAAAAGGTAGATGAGTTTGTTAATCTTAAGGATGAAATTGTCAACATTAAGAAATCTATTACCGAATTGGAAACAACATTAAACAATACTAAAGATGTTTGCAACGAACAAGAACGTGACAAACTCATACAATTTATTATGTCACTACAAGAAAAACTCGCTGAAATTCGAGACGTAACAGATGAACATAAGCAGCAAGCAGCTGATGATCTGAGTAAGTGGGAAGAGTTTATTAGTGGAGTGCAGAGAATCCAAGAATCCACAAAAGAGGTCGGACGTAAAATCGACGAAATTATACCATCCGATGTATCGCCACAAACTAAATTTGATCAGTTGGAAGATCTAGAAGCCGTAAACAAATCAAATTTGAATACATCTAACAAACTCAAATTGATGGCGCGCAGCTTAATGCATTACTATCCTGGTAAAAGCATTCCACACGAAGTTTACACAAATTGCGAAACATCAAAGCAATATCAACGTCGCATCGAAGCCGAGCGCGAGAGAGTCATTCAACACTTAGCATTAGCTGACGAATACGAGCAGACTTTAAAAGATTTCGGTCATATTGTGGAAATAGCTGAGTCTTTGGTGATCAGTCCCATTAATGTACGGAATTTAGCGCATTTACAAGACGAGATACAAAATCACCGAAAATTCTTCGGTAGCTTAAGCAGTTGCAGGAGTATATTAGAATCCCTAGAAGAAAACCTCGACGATGGTACTCGATCACAACATTCTGATCTTCATCAAGATCTTTATCAACGAGCAAGTGCCATATTACAAGACAAAGCTACTGGAAGATTCCAACAAATGACTTTAGCAGCTTCTAAATGGGCGATTCTGGACCAGGGCATGCGAGACGAACAGAAATGGCTTCAAGTTGCCCAACAACGTGTGCCGAACTTGAATAATGTTACCTCAGCCGATTATGATCAGTACATTAATTTGTACCAATCCTTATCGTTGGATATTACCCAACATCACGCAAAGCTTATGCATTTGAATAGTATGGCAGAGAAACTACAAGAACTTGTTAATTGCACAGCATTGGAACAAACGTATATTGAGTCATTAGATATCATCCTGAAATTGCAAGAAGACGTGAACAATAACTTGAAACGTTTAATTGTATTCCGCGATACATGGGGCTCGTATAACATTCTGAGTGATAAATTGGAATATTGGTTGAAGGACGTCGAAAAGGAGTTATCTTCAATAAATCTAACTCCAGGCACTGCGCCTAGTAATATGAGGCAGTTTTGGGTAAGTTTTATTTTCTCAAACACGCGATCGAATAATATTTTATGTTTATTTCTTTTTTCGTTTCTGTTTTTATAGGAATTAAAAGCGCAACATGAAGTGAATAATTCGTTGCGTTTGAATGCAACTAGCCAACTTGAAAAATCTATGCAAATTGTCCCAGTGGCTGATGAAAATGTTCAAAGAAAATTTCATACGGACCTCCAACAACAATGGATTAAGGTATCCAAGCAAATTAGTGATGTACAAAATGCCATCATGGAAACAATTTCAGCATCAGACGTTCCAACGAATGAAAAGTTACAAATCCTTGAACAAGAACTGCAAGAATTGCGTATCAACATTGACGCTCTAGGTGGTGTTATTAAGAACGAGGAAGAATTAGATCTGTATATTGAACGTCTGCAAATTATGTCAAAACGCATTGAAGCTATTGAAAATGAGTTGGGTAAATTGGGTCTTCTCAACGCTACGGAGTCAGAAAAAGTTGGAAAATTACTATCGCTCTCGAAACGCTTGGAGATGCAAGTAGTTGAAGAATTGGAAGGTGGCAAACTGCTCAAAGAACGTCTGCAAAATATATCACGCGGTTTGGAACGCGTACGTAAACAACATAACCGTACCGCGGATATTTTTGATCAATGCGAAACTGCTGAAAAGATGGGCAGTGAAAGTGTGGAAAAAGCCGTGAATCAATGCTATGAAATTGGCGAAGAGCTTGTGACTTTGTGGCAAGACCTGATGGGATTAAGACAACTACTGCATACTTTACCAATGCGTTTAAAAGTATCAGTTTCACCTATTGCAGTCGAACGCGAAATATCCCAACTTATCGATGATCACACTGCTTTGGAAAAACGTTGTGGACAACTTCTAGCTTTACTAAAATCGCGACTTGCATTGTGGCAACGGTTTGAAAGACAATTGGAATTGGTTCAGCATAGTGTTCAAGAAGCTGATTTTATGATGGAATTGCTAACGGTTCAAGGAGCTGTTGATTATGAACGACTTAGAAAAGCCACTGAACGACTTGAGGTAATTTTCATTCAATTTTTTTGTCCCCGATATCTCGTGATTTTATTATTGAGTATCCGCGATTCGAGCTACGATTTAATTAAACAAATTTCTCGCATAAATATTTAATTTAGTTATATATTTTCCGGGGCTCATATTTGCTTAGAAGCGCTGTATGCTGAAGCTAATTATATGATACAGAACCGTTCAAAGGGAACACTTTTGAATGGTCATAATTTATTAATAAATTTCAAATATTTACTTAAAATTGAATAATATATAATGTTGCTCTTTGACTTTCATTGATATTTAAATTTAAATACGACGAACGGGTGATGTCATTTGTCTGAATCTGAAATAAAACCCACATTTCTAGTGATAATAAATTTACATAACAATATATTATTTCAACATTGACATAGTAATGATTATTCGTATCGTCACAGCATTATTATAGTTTGTGTTTAATTAACTCGAATGAACCATAACAAACAGTCTTCATTAACGTTCCAGTCAGGTAGAAGAGTATAAATTGTTAAATCAAAATATTATTTTAATGATTACTAAATAATTAATTTTTCATTGACCTCATAATAATTTACACTGTTTGTTTTTAAATGTAGAATGTATCTGGTGATTTGGTGAAGCGCGAAACGCTTATCGACGAATTAAAATCGATCGCGACACCGCTATCCGAAAATTGCACCGCCGAGGTTGCGGCCAAAGTGGAAGCGGCAGTATCGGAAGCGGTAACCGCCTGGGAGGATACTTGCACCAATCTCAAACAGCTGTGCAACAAATATCAACATGCCGCCGACTTATGGAAACGCTACCGTGAGACGAGCGATTTAGTGCGCGACTGGATTGACCAAAGCATTGAGAGTGTCAGCGACTTAGAGCCCGACGAAGTCGTTCGTCAAGTTAAGGTAAAATTTACACCGATCATTTACACTTTTCAGTTTTAGAGTAATGTGTTGTCATATTTGTTTAATAATTCTGAAAATGACAAACAATATCGAATATATTGCGCTCATTTTCGAAATATGGCATGATATGCGATAAGAATAAACCGAGATAAGTAAAAGTGATAAAGAAAATTGGCATGCCTAGAAAAAAAAACGTAGTTTACAATATAATCCGTTAAATTGAGACGTTACAGTTCGTTATCGTTTTATTTAAAGCGACGCGTCGCACTGACTTGTTATAATGTAAACAGTTTTAGGTGTGTCATGGTTTACATTAACTGTATTGCACTTCAATCTATTTTCGTGCTACATATCCGAAATTTTAATTTTTCTATCTGTGCTCATATGAATTTTAAGTTAAGTAAAAAAACGATTATAGAAAGATACACTCCGTGCTAAAAATACGTCATCTTGTATTTGCATTTTCACTTTGCATGAAACTTCTAACCGAAATCTCTGTGGCCTGGCCGTTTCAAAAATTTATAATTACTAAGCAAACGCACACCAAACAACAAACAGTTCAGGAGGACTGTACGTTATTAAAGTTACAAAACTATCGATCGTTTTAAAACGCATTAAACAGCAATTCTATAGATCCATACATGTAAGTAAACAATTTGCATTGGTTTGGTTGGTATTAATTTAGAATTCTCTTATATCGCGTCAGCTATATTGTGGTGATTATGTGTTTATTTATTTTATATATTGTGGAATATTTTTATAATTATATTTGCTGATTTATGTTATCTTTAAATGCTGCTGCCTTCAGAATTTGCGCCACGTGATGCGTTAACGATCGACGCATTTGTGGTTTCCAGTATCTTTATAAAAATCGATTCTACTACCCTCACCCATTGTCACGTTGAATATAAACTTAGCTAATATAGACAAGACGCACCCCAAAAACTGAATATACACCAATCCCAATTCCAAAAATACGACAAGCTAAAACAGATGTACATGTAGATGTATCGTAAGTTTAAGTCGAACAGTAGTCCGCATTCCGTTGAATGTCGTTCAGTGCGCTGTGCGTATGTGCGTAATTTAAATTTAGACCGATGATTTTTTTACTTAAATTTACGCGAACGAGGAACGAATCGGAAAATGATGAGGAAAGAAGAACGAAATTAAGTTTGACGTATATGAAGATCGGTTGTTCCCATTTTCATTTTAGTTTGACTTTTTAGTACAGTTGTGCGCTTGTCCTGAATTCTAGAATACAAAATGTGCGTGTCTAAAAAAAGGATTATGTATCACTTAATTGTGAATGGGGGTTTTTAATCGAACTTATTTGTTAAATTTGTGATAGTAAAATAATAATGTTGAAAAATGTGCACTCCGGAAGACCTCAAGGTATAATATTTTGAAATATTGTTTTATTTTGTGTTTTTACACACAAAACAAAATATAACTAGACGAACAAAAATAAATCTTTGCAAAGTTATGAAATGAAATAAAATACGTTTTGAACTAGTGCAATTTGAACTTGATTTTCTTAATTTCCGGTTTTTGAAACATTGAAACTAATTTGAGTTGAATTTTGCCATTGCAGTATTTCATTTCGCTCATTTCATTCGATTTCGTATGTGATTAACGCGCTCTTTGAACCCATTCTATAGTCGCACTTTATTTAGTGTTGCGTGTTTTCGATATTTCAATTTCGGTATTAGTTCGTTCTACTAATTCACTTTCAGAAAATGTATAGAAGTTTCATTCAAATTACATGTAGGTATGTATAATCCCAATCCCAATCGAAACTAATTGAATTGGGTCTCAATTCTCACACATTTTATATTTATATTTAAATTCAAGGTTAATGGATCCTAATAGGTTGGCGGGTCCATTTCTTTTCCATTATTTGTATTAAACATTTATACCACTGGAAAACGCGCGCGGAAACGTTGTAAATGTTCAGTTTATATTATAACAAGCCTGGTACCTTGTGATCCTGTTATGAACTTATTTAACGAAGCTTTCACTTAATACTATAGAATAAGCGTGTATGTATTGTGACTTGTGAGTAATAATAATTACCTTTTCGATTCCATTTGCAGGTGTGCGAAGAGACGTTAACATCACACACAGAACGTCTTGCGGAACTTCGTCAGTTAGTTTCCGATATTGCTGCAGACGTCGGGCTGGATGCCAACGCGCTCTTAGGTGGCGAGGTCGAGGCGCTCGGGCGAAAATTGCTGGATGTCAAGGAGTCTCTTACCATCCTCGCCACCGTGGCCGAGGATCAAGCTACGAAACGAACACAAACCAAAAATGAGATCAACGGCACCAAGAACTCCTTAAATTCTATTCAAAAGGTAATATCTATTGATATCAGGGCTTTTGGATCCGGTGACGAATACCATTAAAAAAATAGTGGTAAACGTTATTATTTTTGAATTTTCGTTATTTTTTACCGATATGGGTACCTTAAAAAAATTATTTCATTTACCGGTAACCACTTCAATTTACCGTTATTTACCGTGTGCATGGCATTGAGTGACACTATTCGCCTTGTCACTACTACTACTTCTTCGATTAATTCAAGTGCCAACGCAAGTGCTAGGCAAGTGCTTCAATGTAAATAAATATTTTATGCAAACGTTTTTTACTTTCCGGCCACATACCGAAGGTATGTAGGTATAGGAAAGTAAGGTGATCAAGAAAAAAATTAAAGTCTTATTTTTCCCTGATTCGTGGAGATCCGTTGACCCCAGGTCAAA
>JARJEB010015313.1:0-16814 GCA_030264535.1 Liometoxenus newtonarum | reverse complement strand
TGTGTGTGTGTGTGTGTGTGTGTGTGTGTGTGTGTGTGTGTGTGTGTGTGTGTGTGTGTGTGTGTGTGTGTGTGTGTGTGTGTGTGTGTGTGTGTGTGTGTGTGTTTGTGTGTGTATGTGTGCGTGTCTGTGTGTATGTGTGCGTGGCTGTGTGTGTGAACAAACCAAACAACTTATCGGGATGAAACTTGGTAGCTGGGCAGCTGTCCGTCCACCCTGAACCTGGTGTAAAAATAAATAAAATCAGCCGATAAAGAAGGACACTTTACTTGAATGTCAAAACATAAATTTGCATTTAACTGGATAAATATTGCACCTAGCCAAAAACAAAAAATACCTTCTTATATCGCCTTTAATTCTCTACAATTGAATCCCAAAACATTTATTCGTAGGATGTATAATTTGTCAGATATTAATTTTTCAAAATTTCAAATGAGTCAGAATTCTACGATCGACGATTCCTATGAAATCGTAGTGTATATGGTCGGGAAGTTGTGCGGTGCGAATTTAACGTACCGATTTTTCTTACTAGATTAATATGTAAATGTTAAAAATCAGGGCAGGCACACAAGTTTAATTGCAGTAAACAGAAGAATATCCAGCATACTTTTTGGTTCATATTTGGTCGATAAACTAAACAAATATTAACAAGGAAGTGAACATTTAAATTTATTTAAAAAAAAATAACAGCAGAACTTCCAGAGTTGATGAATTGAAAATTATTTAAAAAACAAAAACTCTGATAATTTTCTAGTCGATTATAGGTTTCAATATTTATCGCCACCCCAGCTTTTAAGCTCTTAGAGTTAAACATGTCTAAAAAATGGCTTTTGAGTTACTTATATAATTAGCATTATCTCCAGACAAGTTAATTGTGTCTAGCCATCTTGGAATGTATGATTATCTGGGAAGGAAAAGTCAATTATTTCAGCGATATTCAGGCAATGAGTTAATTTCAAGATTCAGTTTATGTTCTGAGATTGCGACAAGCATGATTTTGTGTAACTCTTGTAAGTTTGATAACTATTATAAAACTTAAAGCATCGAGTGCAGTTTAGTTGCGGAATGTCTTTAGCTGACTACCTGATGTTATCTGGGTACAAGAGAGGGTGGGGATTTTACTTTCAGGTAAAATTAATTTTAAAAGAGACCGATGTGGGTCAGTTGTATATAAAACGTTAGCACCCAATATCATTTTAGTTATTTGATGCCTATAAAGTGTCGGTATAACACGGTCACAGTCAATTTCACTTCTTCTTCTTCTCATCTCATCAAGAGTCTCAGCAAGAGACTACTTCCATAGGCAAGCCGTGAGCAACGACGACGACGGGCAGGGACTTTGGATGCTTTCTCGCTGATCATTCGTTTATTCAGCAAACACCAAACAGCCAGTCAATGGTGAAATATCAAACAAACCTGAGCATTTTTTTCTTTTTTGTAAAACTTTATTTAAAGGTGATTTTGTGTACTCAGTTTGAAAATTGTATTTATGAAATCAAATGGATTTAAACTTTATTGTGTGAATTAAGTGATATTTGTGATTACTCATTCGTTTTTCGCAAGTGAAAAAAGTTTTACAAATTTTCCGTACTGATGGCTAAAAGAAAAATAGAATTGCAACATTGATGTCCGATGAATTCTGAAACAGCAAAAACTCGACACAAAGAAATATTAACGCATAAAAGGAGATTTGCAGGAACATTATGAACGTTAAAGTGGTAAGGTAGTTTGTTCGTAAAGTTAGTAAACAACCTTCCTTATTTACCTATATCTTTAATAGTTTCAATTAGTATTTTACGATTACTGTAGATTTTTAATTCGATTTACTTTCACTGCGAAGTTAAATTGAGGAAAGTAGGATGTCACGATAAAAAAAAAGGTTAATTCTGACCAAATGCAACCTTATGAGAAAAAAGGCAATTTCAATTGTTGTGTGTGGTCACTTCAATTACATTTGCACCTACCTCACAGTTTCAAGTCAATGCCGCTTCAATTGCCGACAACCGCATTAAAGCGTGACGCTACCACGCTACTGAGTTTAAGGAAGTACAAGAAGCATAAGTATTATTAAACAAATTGAAATAATGCTGTAATCGTATTAACTTGCACGCAAAATAAGATTTACTGAAATTTAAATGAAAGAATTTTTGGTTGCTTTTTTTGTCAGTTGACCTATTGTTGTGTATTTCTTCAAATAAAGTACCTTCCTTGCTGTTTATCTATATCAATAAAGCACGATTGTACATTTGTGTACAACAGATAATGTCGTTTTTGAAATCAGGTATAAACCAATTGAGGTATTTATGCTTAAGTATTGTCGTCATTCAGAACAAGAGAGTAATTTCCGGGATTTATGACAGAACACTTTTGAAAGCACTTCTTGGGAATGGCAACAATTTTTTTGGGATTTACCATTACTTCGAATGTTTTTCAGTTCAACGAGTCTTTAAAATGCGATTGTTGAACAATCATGGCAATCCTCTATACTAGAGCGACAATACATAAACGTTTCGACCCGAACGGCGACATTATCTGTTGTACACCCATGTACTTGGTCGCAAAATTGTGCGGTGCGAACACGTATCTATCAATTTCGAATGTCAGCGTGTTAGCGTGTCACCTTAGTAACATGCGTATATTCTATTCTTATAACTAAAAACCTATATTACCTCAAGAAGAAATGTTTTAGCAATTCCAAACACTTTCCGAGATTTATAGATTAGTTTCATTCTAAAATAAGTATATCTTAAAGCATTTTGATTTGTGGCCAAACAAAAAAGAAAATTTTAAAAATGTGTACACACGAAATTTAGAGAAAATTACAGTAAGTAACTGAGTAAGCAATGACTTTCGAAAAATATGACAAGATAAGAGGGAGATAAACAAAACAATGGTACTAACAGATAATCAATCAAAATATCATACATAATGTTAAAGAATGAAAAAGTGTAGTCAGTAACAATCTAAAAATAGTGCATTTGATTGTCAATTACACTTTTGCTTTTTATAAGTTTGTATGAGAAAAATGGATTCGTTAAATTTAACAAAACTTCGTAACGGATACAAAGTGTTCAAAGGCTACGCGATGCCGGAAGGTTTCGAAGCTATACAGAAAAAAATCGAAGACTGTGAAGTGTTTGACGATGACATCTGAATTACAGCTTCTCCCAAATGCGGTAGATATTAATACCAATTAGCAGAAAGCAAATTGAAAATTATATAACTTCACAGGAATTACTTGGTGCCAAAAAATGATTTGGTGCATGTACCACGATTCCGATTATGAAACTACCAAAAAAGAACTCGATCTTCGAATGCCATGCATCGAGTAAGTATAAAGAATTATCTAATAATAAGATACAGACTATTCATTTATCGAGTGGCAATAGGAATTTACACGTAAAAAACTGTAGGTCATGTTAATGGATCTCCTGCTCAATAGTTTGCAATGAAAAATTCGCACTCATAATTTGAACTATTTTTAACCCATTCGGATAACTTTTAATACTTGTCATGGTATAGGATTGCTAAAAAATTTGAAAATAAAATGGTAGGCAAAATGGGTTGCATACCTAGGCGGAATCATTTACTCAGATCAATAAAATACCACTGAATGAAGCATAACCTTTACCTCCAATTTCATAACGTATTTCCTCAAATAAATGTGCAAATGCATTATTAACGAATTTACATGTAGCTAAGGTTTTTTCACATTTAACTTTACCTTCCACATATATGTATCTTTCAGATGGGAGTGTATAAATATCGGTCTGTTGGAATGGAATACGAATTTCATCATTATTATTGAGATGTGAATGTACTTCTGCGTTGATAATCGAATTATCGAAATATGCTCGCTGTTAATGTGGTTGCCTACGATAAAATTTCAAATTTTTTACTTTTTAAATTTTTTCTTACGCAATCAGAGCATGGCCGGTATTAAAAATGATCAGAATGGGTTAAAAATGGTCCAAATTAAGAGTGTGATTTTTTCTTTGCAAACTATTGCTCAGGAGACCCATCAGCACGACCTAAAGTTTTCAACATGTAAATCTCCATGGCCACACGATAAATAAATTTACTGTATAAATAGATACTGCAGCAACTATAATATTGTTTCTTGCAGATTCTGTTAATTTGGCTAAAAATATGAAACATCCTAGACTCATAAAATCCCATCTGCCCTTTGAGTTATTACCGAAGCAGATTCGAAATTTCGAAAGACGACCAAAAGTAAGTTTATCGACGGAAAAGAAGAACAAGATGCTCAATTTGTTTTTTAAAATTATTATTTAAAGATTGTCCACATTTACCGAAACATGAAAGACAGCTGCGTCTCGTATTTTCATCACTACAGACTTTTCGAAGGTTACCACGGTGATTTCGATTTGTTCTGGAAACTATTCATTACTGACAATAGTAAATGAAAATAAAACTCAAACTATAACCAAAATTACTTAATTTTTAATTTTAGTTTATTACACACCAATGGTGAACAACATCCTAAGTTATTGGAAACATCGTTCAGAACCGAATTTCCTGATTTTAAGATTCGAAGACATGAAGCGCGATTTACGCAGCGTAATCCTAAATGGTTGCAATTTTTTTAATGAATCAATTAGCGATGATCAAATTGATGAACTGGTACAACACTTAAGTGTCAATTCAATGCAAAATAATAAATATATAAACAAACAAAGTACGATGGAAAGTTTCAAAAAAGTTGTCTCTAAGGATGGGAAATTCATAAGAAGCGGCAAAGTTGGGGGATACAAAAGTGAAATGAACGATGAAGTTGAGAGAATTTTTGAAGAGTATCTCAATGAAAAGTTGAAAGGGACAGATTTCACGTTTAACTAAGTCAAATCATATAAAATAGTGTACATGTAGTCGTTGAGTAAAATAAAAATTATAGTCATGAAATAACACAAACTGGAAAGTCAAGAGGTCACGAAGTTTTCTAGTATTCCACTTGGACGTGCATGTTTGGCAATTTGGTTTAGTTTTGAGTTTTTCTCGTAATCCCATATATTTTCGTGAAATCTGAAAACTTGTTTTTGCGAAAATTGCCTCGGGTCGTTGTGTCAGACCAAAATGGTTAACACTTCACTTGGCTGCTCCCTTGCCTTGACACAAAGTAAACATGAAAAACTGTGTCGAATCGATTTTAGCCAGCCCATCAGCTTAACCAACAAGCAAAATGTCCGGCTTCATCGACCGGACCAGAATCAGCGAGTCATAAGAGGTCATAAAATTAAACTTTTTACTTTAGGAAAGAATAATTCCTAATAAAATATTTTGTAATTTCTAAGTTGTTTTCTATAGGAAAATGAGGGAATTGCATAGTTTTTATAGGAATATAAGAATTATGATCATTCTAGAATGAAACATGAAAGCATTAGCGAGATATTCATGAATTCCATTCTTTCTTTAGGTTTTAGACAAAAGATAGATAATTAAAAGTGTTATTGATGTGACTTGTTGATCAATCACATCGAACAGAAGCAGAACGCCGAACGCTTGCTTTTAATATAAAACACTTCGTTCATTAACAATATTGATGTGATCCTGTTCCTAACATTTCTCAACGTTTCCATATATTCCCACAAGGTTTTCCCGACTTCCTTCTCATCGACCAGAACGTTGAGTTGAGAAATATCTGCAGAACCACTACAATTACATGAATTACAAATGAAGAAGTTCGGAACGGAGACTCAATGCTTTCCAATTATTGTGCGTGATTGAGAAGAGTGGCGAAATGAAGTAGAACATTTCAAGGACAAAAGACAAGTCGATTAAAGGGAATTAAAAAGTATGGAAAATTAAATAAAAAATATCTGAGTACTAATATTGCCAAAAGTATGATGAACTAAATGAATAATGACAAAAATATATGTATACTTAATATTCATGTAAAGGACGAAGGATACTCCTTCGAAGGATTCTCCTGAAAGTCCTGCAACTTTTCCCTATTTTTTTGTTAAAAATAATTTTATTAATTTCTTTATCCGGTAACGTACGTATAACTTATTTATTTTTGACTTTTTGTTGTTTGAGAAGAAAAATAATAAGAAAAAATAAAACCTCTATAAGAAATAATTGTATTTACCCGAGTGAAGGCAATTTCGAATTTAATTGCGTTTGGGGTTTCTGCCGAGGAAAGTTTCCCTTTCTCATTAGCGTCGCAAATTAGTACATACACGTTCATAATAAGGTGTTTGGAACAAAAGGCAAACATTGAACGTTATATAAAAGCGGATGTTGTGTGGATGTGTGAAAACGTGAGCATATTCTAATAGTTTCGGGTTTCCGGTGGATTTAAGCCAAAAATTTTCACTGTTTCAGCACAATTTAAGCAAGCAAACTTAAACGCATCTATAAATACTTTTTGAAAGTGAAACAAGGAGGCAGGAAAGTAAAGACGAATATTTGGACTATACCAAACATTTTAACCATAAATTTGTAAAAATGTAATTAAATTAAAATATTTCCTATGAAGTTTGAACAAAGCTGCTTTCTTTATAAAGGGAAATAAAATGCATAACACAAAATTGTTTCAGTAATTTCATAGTTTCATTAAAACTTTAGAATTAAACAATTATATTCCATACTTTTCAGTTTGTGCTCGTTTATTTGCAGTTTTCCCAAAACTTTGAACTTTGCTGTAATCATAAAACCATAAAAAAAATTACGAATTAAAACCTCCGGTTTCTTCAAATTGCCAAATTCGATGTAAAATTTCTATACACCAAGCGTATAAACTTATATTAATTTAGAGTAATTTTGGTCAGAAAGTGGAAATTGTACAGAAATTTAGTGATCAAATCGTAATCAATGTCATTTCCACTTTCCGATCAAAATTACTTTCACGAACAACGAGGCTGTCGGAAAGTTGTGCGATGCGAATTTATTTCATATGTAAACTTTCCAATCAGTCGTCAACATTATGAAATGTTTCTTATTCTTGGAGCCTTGAAAGAAAACATGTTTTCGTTTATCCGTTTCTCATTGTGCGTCGGACTCGCACATTATGTTAATTATTGACGCCAAAAATATATACTCGAGAACTTCGAAGCGGGTTTATATTCTTATCGCATGCACGCGAGGCATTTATCCAGGGAAATCATAAATTACTAGCTGCTTTCCCTAATAATATTATGAAAAACATGAAACAACAATATTTGTGGAACATACCCAACAATTCAAAAACAATCAACAACATTGCAGAATTTAAAGGATAATGACGACCCTTCTGTTTATTACCCCAAAAATTTTTGGAGTATAACCCCTATCTATCTATACTATACATTCATCCTCCCTCCCACCTTTTATATTCGAAGCAATTTCGAATAATTTCAAATCCATCCAGCACTCAACTGTCGACTTGATAAAATTTTATATTTAACTAATGCCTCTTTAGAAATCCTAACGATATTAAATGGATTTGTCGCGATGGAAGGTCTCGACATTTAGAGCAATTTAAAAGCTTCGTGCTGAATGAAAAGACTGACGATACTAAAATACAAAAATCGTACTCAAAGAAAAAGAAAGAAAGACAGACTGCATGCACAAAGTCTTTTTAGTTCTATTGAAGTCTGACTGAACATTTATTCTTATTTATTCGTTCTCTGTCTCCATCATCATCATTTAGTCTTTCCAAATTGCGGATTCGACGAATAGGGAGTTGCTAATTATTCATCCGAGAATCATTTTAATCTTCATTGGTCTACGATCTTGATGAATAATTTAAACAATAGAGAAGCAGTAGAGAAATTATGGTTTGGTAACGAAGAAGGAAAGAACAAAAGTGCGATAGCAAAATGAAAATGGGACGTCCAAGTAGGTACATACTATACCCACTGTTGTACAATTTTATATTCTTTATCAAACTCCAAGGCATATTTACCGATGTTTGGCGGGACATCCAGTATATGAAGTAGTTTCTCGGGAAGCGGTTTGGCAGGAGGGATTACATTAATCAAACATTTTGATTGCAACCGGTAACGTGTTGTGTATTTGTACGTATCAGTTGTGGCGTTGGTTTCGCTCGTTGTTATGTCGGTTGTCGGTTGGCAATACTGGCAAGGTATAAATTACATTTCATAATGAGGGGATTGTTGATGCACAGCAAGCATAAAATAATTTTCATGTGTTCGTAAGTAATTTGAGCGAATTGACCAAGATTAATATGAACACGGAAAAAATCCATCTCCACCAAAGCTCAATCCTGCCTGCGGTCGATCTACGACAATCAAATTACCAAATACTGAAAAAAAATGACTGCTGTGTATTGCCAGCTGTATATAGAGTATCAACAAATATTTGCCCTAGCAAATTGCTGTAATTTACGTGCCCATCAGTCTTCCGACTTTATAGATGGACAAAATCGTGCGAATATGATACGTTTTCCTGTAACTTATACTTCTTCAAACATCTACAGTATCTACACAAAAGTTGAGTGCTTATTCGGGTTTGTTTGTCGAAAGGATTGTCACACTTGACCTAGAAAACCGACAAAATACGGCGACTTATTTTAGTTCCTTTAATATTTTCTGAATTATTCAAACTTTTGCCTGAACTAATCTTGCGTTGGAAAATTTCGCCCAAAATTATCACATAATATCGACGAGTTTGATCGTCACCAAGCCAAGCAAGCAACGATGAATTCAACTACAAACTATTGTTGATCTTAACTTGCTGCTCTGGAAATTCGTATTATAAAGCCGTTCGCTGATAAAGTGAATGCCGGAAGTACATGGAACATGCACAATTAACGATGCGTACAAATATTTGCTTATAAATTTTCGTGCACACAAACTATGGAACATTTTCTTATCGAAGCGAATCACCAACGTCCCAATTTCCCAATAAGATAATGCTTAAATCGAGAGCAGCCCCTAAAGACTTAGCAAATTTACATGAAACTGAATTTTTCGTCAATATTCTTAAACAAAGCAATCATTTCCTATATATTTCCGATTTCTCTACAGTCCGCATGATATTCTGATATTTAAATAAGGCCCCAATCTTACATCCCAATGGACGAATAAATTCCTTCTCGTTTCAATTCTGAGCACATATGCATACTTGCAACTTCGTCATAATGCGGAGCTATATTCAAAAACTAACCGGAGTCGATCCACGTACAAAATATCCCCAAAAGTCTTGATTCTCTCGGTCCTAACCCTATCAATACCCAAATACATTTCCAATTCGTTTCGGAATATATCCGCATGATGCAACCCGATCCTCACGTGTAAAAATTGGCCCACGGCCGAGCAACGTGCTTTAAATAAATATTACCGGGACCTCAGTCCTGGTTATTAACTCCCATTTGGTTTTTTTTTGTGATAATTTTTTTAAGTCGACAAAAATACGGAAAAAATAGATTTTGAATGACCCTGTACGTTTATATAAGTAAGAAATTCGATAAGGTCCTTCTCATTCGTTTACAGTTCACAAGAGAATTTTGTGATAGAAATCCAAAAACAAAAGTAGGTATAAGAAACAAGAAATTTTAAATTCAACTTAAACTCCTTCATTTTGAGTATTGTGAAAGATTTTTATTCAGCCAGGTATCTACAGCAAATAATATCCACTTTCATAGTTGAATCCTGTTTTCGTCAACTTGTGGACATCAGGCAAACCTCTCTCACGAGATCATCATTAAGGCGACGTGCTGGTAATACCCACGTGCGTGCGCGTCTTCCTACGTCCTGATTTTGCGTTCATGTTCATCCCATCATGTAGGATAGGGTTTCATTTCCCGACCAGGTTATACAATATATAAAGGGACGGATTAGTTAATTAAAATTATAATCCAATTTGACCCTAAACACATGTTGTTCGGATTTACGCCCAGTAGACACATAGAAAGCTTAATGTACTTTCGCTCCGCGCACTCTTCATAATAATTTGCTCACTCACTTACAGCAAAATATCGATTATAAGTTTTGCTCCTTTTTAACCAAATTTGAGCATACATTTTCAAAATTAAAGAGACATTTACACGTTAATAATTTGTAACAATTAACAAAGAGAATAGAAAAATTATCTTAGGAATTAATTTATTTGTGCAAAGTTTGTCTCGATTTTAATCGAAATGTAATGTAATGTAGAAAGTTTTAAAAGTAATTTTCTAGTACGGAAAGAAGTGGATCTCGAACATCTTTCAAATAAACTCTTCGCCTTCGCCTATAACTATATGAACGAAGGAAAACAATTTGAAAAGTGTGTACAAGCTCGTATTTCATAAAGGGTTGGCTGCATAATAACTAACCGAACTCAACGAAACAGCGGGTGCTGAAAATATTCAACGATAGATAGGGAAGCACTAGCACTGCAGAACCAGGTCTGGCCTGGCCTGGCCTGAGATGGTTGTTTAGATTCAATATTCGGGAATGCCGAAGAAGTATTAAATTTCAATACTTATATTCGCTATGCTATATGGATATGCAAAAGACGAGAGTTCAATACCAGCAATTTTCCGAAAAATACAATTTTTTCGGATCTACCAATTATGTTCGACCTTCTTTCTGCATCAAGTCCTTAATTTTTGTAAATATTTGTTGTTTGTTATGTTCTCGTATAAGTTATAAATACATAGCAGAATGTTGAAGTAATAATTCAAAAGTTTTACCTCTTAATTCGTGAATTTGTATTGTTGGTGTATTGTAGGTACGTGGAGAGAATCTTTTTATGGTTCACGATGTGGAGAGTAATTCACCTAACAAGATATATGACTTTAGAAGTATAAGCGCCCGTTGTTGAGTAAGGTTAATCTCCAATTCTATGCAAATTACCGATAGTGAAGCCAGCTTCCGCTCCTTGTACTCATGCAGCCGCTACATCTATATGATGAAAATTACAATTTCACTGCAGCATATGCGTTCACGAAGGGAAAATCTACACGCCAACGAAGGCAACACATTTGCCTACCGGTTTAGCACTATTAAAAGTAGTTACCTGCACCGTTGTTTTATCCTTGCAGAGTAAAGTAAAACTTAAATCTAATATTATACTTGCAATCCTAAGAATAACAAGTAACTAAACCTAAAGGAAAGTAACTAAGTAAGACCGAAAGATGTTAATTTGAATGAAATAATTTCAAAATTGTTTTTTTTACGCGACGTTAAATTAAGAATTGGAAATCTGTCTTAATGTTCTGTAAAATGTTTTAATTTTAACAAAAATTTCCGGACTGTCTTGTAAGCCTTTCTAGAATTTTAACTATTTATTTTGGTCATTAAATAACGAAAAACGAATGTTCAGAATGGCAATATGCAAACATTAATAAATTGACGATGAGCGTTCATTTGTGCTTGTTTCCTCTACGAACATATGTAGACGACTAAAATGGATGAAATGTGTCTTTCATTTCTTGTGTACGCGTATGTTATAAACTATTAAACAGGCTCCGCGACGTGCGTTCATTTGGACCCTACCCTACCCTTTTTCTGTGACTGTTTGACTGGGGTACGGATTTTAAGCTACTCGATGCAATGCACTGGAACTGGCAATGGAGGAGGGAATATGTAACATACACGTTAAATGAATTTATAATACCCGCACGTATCTGATTAAAAGTTTTAATCTCGACTGGGGGAGGGGGCGGTTATACTAAATACGTTCTGCGGTCATAAACTAGTCATTTCGTTCCTTCACATACGAATATATCTGCACAAAATTAAAACTAGTGCAAACAAGTACGAAGAATATTAAATAATATTTTAATTCCCGTTATGATTGTCGAGAAAAAATGATGAGAAAGAAATTTGATAAGAATAATGTACAATCTATTTGAATTTAAATTTTAATTGGCGTTTACTCTAAGTCTATTCCCCTTGAATAATAATCGGTCTTCTTCGTGTTTTTTTTAAATTTTTCTTTCCATTTTTTAGTGTTTTTCGCCTCCGTACGTGTTCGTTTTCTTTTTCTACTGAATCCTATGCAAAGAATGTTCGTGACTTGGATGGTTCGTGTTCGAGAAGTTCGTCTTAGTTTTCTCTGTTCATTCGGTTGAAGTTTCCCGTCTCAAGACCACTTCGTCGTCGTCGACGACGCCGGCACAAACGTGAATATATTTTTAAAAGAACCCTTGTTTGAGCTTAGCGGTTATCCTGAAAATCATGTCGATGCACGATGCGGCGGATGCTGATGGTGGGCCGTCGAGTTGAGAGCGGGCCCTTGTCAAACAGCTGACATCGCATGCTTTTCCACCGATTTTCTTAAGTTTTACAAGAGTTTTTAAAGAATTTAAAAATTTTCAACAAGACGTGACGTCGAAATATTGACACTTTACATTGTTTTAAACGTAAACCACCAAGAAGTCAACTTTGAAAAACAAAGGTTTCTCAAAGGAATAGAATTTCGGGAATTTGGAAAATTGTTTTGTTATGGCTGAGAAGCCTTTAATACTTTTATAATTTTGGATACAAGTCAAACTTAAGTTAAGTTAATGTTAAACCTTGACTAAATATGTAAATGTTAAACGAGAATGAGAGGGAAAACATATAGGTAATGCAAAAAGGCAGAGAACTACTTGATGTTGAATGCAAAGTAAATGCAAAGAGTGTTGGGATAAACGCGTGTTCTCGTCGATAGATATCCCGAAGGTACCGACCGACTGGTAGAAGAGGGTAGGTAACAAACATTCTATGAAACAAGAAGCCCCTGAGAAATACAATATCCTTTAAAAGGTGTATCGAACGGTTGGCGTGTTCCGGTGGAATCCAGTTTTCTAGGTGAACGAGGGAACATGAACGGACAGGAAGCCGGCTCGTAAAATAAGCCAAGACTATAAGAACTTTGACCTTTTTCCTTTCTATACTGAACCACGTCATACATAACAAGTCGTTGTAGATAAAAGATCAGCTGTTAGTTTTTCTTAGGAAAAACGAAACGAAGCGTTTTTCTCTAAATATCTCATTTTACTTCTTTTCTCCCAAAGAAAAAGAAGAGCGAACGTCTTTAATATCGGATTACCGATAAATATTTAACATTTTCCATCATGCATCAAATCGAACAAAATTTTTTGCAAATGCAATAACCGGGCATTTCAAGTTAATCTTCACTGAACTACAAATTTTCTAACAAAGTAATTTCATCTAAGAACCCTGCGTAAATCTCACTTTCTGCAGGTCGTTTGTTTGAAAAACAAAAATCCTAAATGTTATTATGTCCAACGAGGAACGTGATGTGTAGTATGGGATATCTTTTGCTATCCCAAGAGTCAAATTCGACTCACACATTCTCGCACCCTTGTCCTCGTTACCATACCCATTTTCCTTATTTTCTGCTATTCTGCCACTTTCACCATTCATGACCATTTCGCTTTATCAAGGGTCAAATAGACGTAGTTATCTTTCACTTTCATATGCGCAATGTATTTCAAGAAAACAAACTCATATTATTGGAAAATTGGAAACATTAAATGGGACACCCAGTATACTTGAAAATATTTTTACAAGATGCAGCAATAAAGTGAACTTGGTATTTTCATTTTTCGTCTATCTCTAACTGTTTAGACGTAATCATGTCATGACAATGGGACACCCTGTACATGAAAATGGCATTTGACTTTCTAGATGTATGTACGATGAATGAAAAGTCGGAAATTTATCGTGTGCGTACGTCCAATATTTTCATCTTTGCTTTTTTGTTGAAAAGTCAAAAGTTTCTAAGTCTACGTGAAGTAATATAAAGAACGCGTCACGTTGCTAGACACATTTGTCATCTCTAAGAAAGAAAACTTTCTTTTTCAGGTTTTATATAGGTATTTGCAGTTCTTCATAAGATAACCATTATTTTTACTAAAAATTAAAAGAGCACAATAAGTTTTATTCAAAAACTACTTTCTGTGTTTTTGTAACATGCTGAGTTGATGTACGTCTTGCCGGTTTGCTCCAGTGGAGACAGCGTGGTTCGTTGGATGCTATAGGTCAAAAGGTCTGTAAATGGGCGCCACTCTACTTTTAACGTGGCAGAGACACGGAGTACATAGTTTATTAAATCTGGTTATTAATCACGTTTATTAACTTGTACACAGGCTAATTATCCGCGGTATAAATCCTTATAATAGAGTACGGGCCAACAGAACAAGCACAATCGCGTTTTTATGCCTGTCACATAATCAAGCCGTAACCTAAGATAATCGTCACGATTCAGGTATAGCTGGATCGAAACGCAAACTTGTACTGATTAAATAATCAAAACGCACTATTGACTAACACATCTGTGACACAATTTCAAGTGCACGATATCCCGGCCGAGAATATAAATGTAACGTTCAACGTTACAAACACCTTGTTTAAAATATTTAAACTTATAGGCATACTTTTATTTGTGTATATGTGATGAAAGTTATAACGTGCAATAAAAAAATGTAAGTTAGCGCCTATTAGAAGATAAGAAAGTTATTTCAAAACTGAACGCGGGTAGCGCCATCCAGGACCTTAAAACTGAACAATAATTTTGTTTTATATGATGCCTCCATATACAATAGCATAGATAGAGAAAACCGTTTCAACATTATGAGGCTAATAACAATTTAAGGAAGAATGTTAATGCGTTCAAGAAACGACTACAATAATTCCGTGTCGCTTTTATACATCTAATAGTAAAATGTCTGCAAGAAAAGGTTTTTACTTGATTGTAATATGGTTGTAACATTTTCCGAATTCATTTCCACAGCACACATTCATACTTTTATCCGCAATCTTAAAGATGTGGTTTAGGTACGGTATCTGTCAGTTCAGGGGCGGATCGAGACCATTGGTGATCGAGCTGTTCCACGAAGTGTCAGTGGTTTGGCGCTCTCTGAGGGCCGCTTCTATCCCACCCATTTTTTAAATTCTTTTTACTAATTAAATCCGGCCCTGGTACCTATCTGTGTGTCTGATCTATTATTGGTGTTAGTTGGATGGCACACGACGTCGTCTATGTCACAATGTCACAAATATATAACCGCCGTTACCTATAGGTATAGCTAGTGTTTCCATTTTCAGCACATTTTGGGTTTTCGCCATTGCGTAATATTATGAGGGTAAATCCGAAGATTATGACAGGCGGACCGGATTTCGGAAAGTGCTTGTCCGAGATACGCATTTTTTTTCATTCTCTACTTTCTGATGCCATTGCGTTGGAATGTGTTTGAGGATGAGTATATCATAAATTTATACGCAGGGTTTCCCAAAATATATAACGCGACAAATAATCATCCGATGACAGGACATCCACAATTAACAAATCTTTCTGAAACAGTCTGTATATTGGTGGATAGAAACATAAAGTGTGAATGTGCGGTATAAGATATAGAATGTGACATTCCATAAAAAAACTGCTCTAAGGTTTGGAACCGAAAAGATGTGGGAAAGCAATGAACAGGACAAGAAGACCGCAATAGGCAGTCCAGGAGAAGAAAAAAAAAACTCAACCGAAGAAAAATGATTGTGAATGCGAGGCAAAATATAATATTTGAAGATGAATGTTGTCAAATATGAGTGGATAGGTATGCTATATTTACTATTTGTATTTGAAAAATACGTGTGTGACAAACGAAGAGACTGCGTGAAACGTGGAGATTGTGTCGTGTGCAAAAGACTTGAGTGAATTCTCAGATCATTGCTTTACGCTGTTTGATCGGAAGCGGATAGGAATCTGAACGTTCTTCAATGTTATTTTGACTAAATGACAGCAATTTACCTAAACTTTTTTTTAAAGAAAATGTCTGAAATGAGAAATTTAATAAAAGCTTTCGCACGCAAGTTCATGGCTCAAAAAGAAATATTATTCTTAATATTTCATTGAAATTTTATAATGAGTTTACTAATTACCATGTCACAAACAATAACAACGTAATTAACACGCATTTTTCCATAGATTGCGTTTGGCCCTCGCCTCTCATCTCAATTGTCCTCTAGAAACATGTAAATTGTGGAAAATAGGAAAATAATTAATAGCTTGTTGTAGAATACGTGCGCCGACGCCATCAGTCACCTAACCTAGAATTCACGGGTAAACTAATATTTCTGAACACGACTCCACCTCTTCCTCATATTATATTATTATCCGAACGAACCGGTCAGTATTGTTGTTGTAGTAAATTCGGGTCAGTGAATAAATAAATATATTCACGAATCTCGTGCGATATAAATACATGTATTGTGTAGATATAAATCGATCGCAAATCTCTCCACCAAACAACACATTAGCAAAGCAAACGTTGGAAGCTTATATATTAGGTTAGGACCATACATAGGTACCTACCTACATATTGTAGTGATGCTAGCACTAATGCTAACGATCTACCTCAATTTTCATAATTTATTGCCATAACGGACCATCTATGGATTTCTGATTATACATACAAATAGTTCGTAACCATATTACCATACAATAAGTATACAGGGACGGACTGGCTCTTGCAACTGGCCCGGAAAATTTTGCGCAAGCGGCCGGCCCCATGATATCTCTCGCGGCCCCCGGTTCCTCGGAAAATTCCCGAACGTTCTAAGGGCAAGTCCGTCTCTGAATAAGTACCATAAATATTGATTTGTAGTAGAGGTGTGCAGTTTAGTTACTTTTAAGTAGTAGTAGCGATTCGTTACTTTTGCCGCGAGTAGTAACTACTACTCGCGGCAAAAGTAGTTACTTTGTAACTACAAAGTAGTAGTTACTTTGTTACGACTAGTCGTTGCAAGTAGTCGAAACTAGAAGAAGAACCAACGAGTAGCAACGAAAAACGACGTAACGTTACGAATTCGAATCTGTTCAACAACTCCATACCGGTCTGCGGTCTATGCTTGCGTAAATGC
>JARJEB010015312.1:0-15017 GCA_030264535.1 Liometoxenus newtonarum | reverse complement strand
TACCTACATACCTTCGGTATCTGGCCAGAAAGTAAAAAAACGATAAAAAAATAAACTTTATCATTTTTTCTGATAAATATTATCTTTTGCGTATTATTTTTATTTTATGCTAATAATCTGAAATAATTTTTAATTTTACATTTATTTATTTGACCATGTTTCCAATTCGTAAATACGTAGGTACCTATGTACCGGCAATGTACCGGAAGTGAAACCTACTATTAGACTAGACGACAAAAACGACATATCCTACGAAAGCAAGAAGACCAAAGGTATAATAATAGTAGATGTAGCGGACTCTGGTGCATTATGATACCACGCACCGAAGGCATCGGGAAAGAGCAACCCACACAAAGAGGAACCCTGAATGGACGACTTCGTTCCAGTCATCGTTCCATTCCTCCGGCTCCGCTTTATTCGTTACTTGGTTCGACACCCTCTTGTGTTCATAAAGGCGCGCTAGACGCATTCAAGCACGGCTATTGACGTATTATATAAGTACGTGGACGTGCATATTTTACACTCAATTATAAAATGATACTTTTCACAACGTTCATTTCTTTTATTGGGAGTGAGGCATACAGTGCTGAACCGTTCAGCGGAACATAGAGAGTTTCATGTAAAAACAAATTAATTTATAAGCACTGGTACTAGAACTTTTATATTTTGCAAAGATTTCCATGAAATTCTTTCTATGTGCGTTGTTGCATTGTAATTCATCTGATTTTCACAAATCACAAATCTATATTTGGTTGTAAATTGATAGTAAGAAAAATTGAAAATGTTAATATTATCTTTCACAAAAAATGAATATTCAAAGCTAAAAACAGGCTTGGCAACATAGCACGCTCTCAAAAAATTTGTGGAAGGGATCAAAAATGATATATTATGACTTTTACCCAAAGACATTTGCCCGGCTCGGTCCCACTCATCTTTCAAGCTCGGTCCGCGAACTTAGATTTTACAGCCATAGTTCTACCCGTGATCACTAAATGTCAAGAAGAAATTCCCTAGAATTCCCTAAAAAAATATGGTAACATAATTCTCTACGATCCCCTATTAATTTATAGTGGTATTTGAATTTTAAATATGATGTTAATATTTTAAACTTCTTCTATGTAAAAAAACAACATAAGAAACGAAGTATTCAATATTATACAAGGTGTCTCATTCTCATGAAATAATTCCATACGTCTAAACGGTTAGAGATAGACGAAAATACCATGTGCCCTAATTTTTCGAGCTACATCTCTTAAAAATATTTACCACTACACAGGGTGTCCCATGAAAGCGCTACTGACATCAACTTTGTTTTTTTTAAATAGCACCCCCTAACTCTCTCCATTTTTGAATTCTGCATAAAATTTGAAATCGTTCGATACCCCATCATAGTACAACCATTGTTCCAACCGTTAAGCCGCCATCTTAGCTTTTATTCCAGACATGTCACTTGCAATGGGCGCCATTTTGCGTCTTTTGACACCCCCATTTCCATAGGACATTGTGGTATCCAAAGACGCCTAATTAGATGCCAAAGACAGCCAGCAAGAAAAGGTCGGGTTTTTATTTGAAAAAAATGAGTTTTGGTTGATTGAAATATTTCAACTTGGAAAATTAGCAGTAAATACACCTGGACAGATAATGAAACTTTGGACCAATAAAAAGAAAGCCCGTTTCCTCCTCTAAAAGTCTGAGAAAATCGCAACTTGCTATCTTGTACCGCCCCTGAGTAATAAATTTTTAAAATATCCCTTTCGAGTGACATCTCTCGAATAAAGGTTAAGATGGCGGAACGGTTAAGGCAAAGGGTGGACTATGGGGTATCAAACGATTCCAAATTTTATACAGAATTCAAAAATGGCGAGAAAGTTGAGGGTGCTATTTAAAAAAACAATGTTGATGTGAGTAGCGATTTTATGGGACACCCTGTATACTGGAAAATATTTTTATGAGATGTAGCTCGAAAAATTAAGGACACACGGTATTTTCGTTTTTCGTCTATCTCAAACAGTTTAAACGTAATCGAACTATTTCATAAGAATGGTACACCCTGTATGAATATTTATATAGCGCGGTGAACATAGACATAGTAAAGATAGACGAAGCATCAGCTATATTATGCTCAGCTAGGATGTTGCCAGGACGGAAAGACAGGGACAATGCTTATTTTCCCCTGGCGTTGAATATCAAGCGGTCAAACGTGAAACTAAGAAAAACCAGAGATGGGAAGCAAGATTTTATTTTTGCCGCTTTGCCATCAGCGCCAGGAGAAAACGAAAACATATGTTTTCTGTGTCCCTCCCAAAGGCGCTGATTTGCCCTCTCTTGCCTTCTTGGTTAAACACACTCATACACACAGCGGCATAGGAATTCATTTGTGATTCAAATATAAAATTTATTAAGTTCAAATTTACTTTCAATAATTACATTTAAAATCCCTAGATATGATATAAAATTCCCTATTTCTCTATTTACTATTCCCTAGAACTAGAGAGAAATCCCTAAATCTGGCATCACTGCCATGAGGAAGTAACAAAAGTAGACACTGTTGTCGCGTCGGCAAACTCAAAAGCACCTCGTTAGGATACACCAGAACTTTTCAAACATTTTGGTACTTATTAAGATTTATATTGACCCTGTCCTGTATAATTAATGGTATGGACGTTTAATTCCTAAGACGTATTTTTCCGATACTTAAATATTCTTCGGAACTTTAACAAAATTTCCATCAAAAGGTAGGTATATATTTAAATAAAATGGCGATTTGTAAATATTATGAATGCATTGTAAATAATTATATACATATGTACTTTTGTACAATTTAAATAATTTGACTACATTATATGAATTTAATAGAAGTTAACCGCATGCATTTTAATCGAATTAGGCTTATTAAGAGGTGAGCATGAACTTACGCAATCATAAACAGAAAAAACATCTGATTAATATTTAAAGCGTATTTATGAATTCGTATTTAATAACATACCGCGCCACATAAATTATATATCATTATCATTCATTCACTTTTCATTAAGCAAGTGTACTTAGCACAGAAGTTCCTATATTTGCAAATACATACAGGGTGGTTGAGCAATCAGTAGCCAGCTAATAACGCTCAAACCGTGTAAGATAAATTCCTACGTTTCTTGTGTTGTATAAAATTCTGTTAGTATAGTTACTTTCTAACCCTCAGCACTTTCCAGATACAGGGTGTTACTATGTTTATTTAAACAGAACACCCTATATTTTATTGCATTTTCTGAAAATTCTTTTACTTAAAACTTTTTGTATATTCAACGGTTTAGGACTTTAGGCGTTATTCGCCGGATATTGAATGCTCAACCACCCTGTATATGAAGTAAATAATTTCAAGTTTTGTATTTTATTCGCAAAAATTACATGTTACATTGCACTTAAAACAATATTAAGTATATAAATTATTATTAAAATTTAAAAATTTTCTGCTAGTTAAATAAATATGAACAAAAAACAAATATCTAGCTGCACCATACCAAAGAGGAGTCACAAAAAATCATTTCTTATTCATTTGAATATTTTTACCTGACGATAGTAGTTAAAAGCTGCTATGGCACGAGCCTTCCTCTGGCCTGGCACATCGATGTAAATGAGATTAATTATTTGATTAAAATATTTATGTTATGCAAATGGTTCGCATATAATTCGAATTGTTAATAAATCGTAAAATCGCTTATTTTATACCTAGCCTTGTATAATAGGCACATTGGTATCTAATATTTTTATATGCGTGTGTGTGCTGTATATGTATGTTTAGTTGTTTGATTAACAAGTGTAATATTTATAACCTCAATGGGTCCAATAAGTCTTGCTTAAGCTGAATACATTTTCCGCGGGAGCAATTAAAATAACTTCGATGTTTTAAAATATATATCTAAAAGTAATAGTTATTAGATATCTATTATAGTTACAAGATTACAAGATAATTTTTCAAATCTTGCTATTGTTTATCTATATTTTTATTTCATAATCTGGTCTGGAGTTAATATCTGTGGGTGATGTGGTATGCCTAGACAGTGGCGTAACCACAATTAGTTCTTGGGGGGTGCAGTCGCAGGAAATAAATTATAAATAATACAGCCAGCAGGAAGCAAATAATCAGTTAATTATATTTATAAAACAAATCATAAATCATTAATCATTTCTGAATAACCTATATATAAAAAAATGGGAATTTTGGATGGTGCAATTGCACCCTTGCACCCCCCCCCCCTGGGTACGCTAGTGGCGCTTCCAAATAACCTACAAAAGAATTGTCAACATGACATTTCTTCAAATTCGCAAAAAGCGAAAGTGAAAAATTAACAAATTGCTTAGCAACGGAATAATAATCAGTACCTACAAAAAAACTTGTACAAGGTTGTTCGACTTTTTGATGTTTCTTGTACCGAAAATATTTTACTTTTCTTTCGCATATGACGTCAAATATCCTCCACTACTAAAATAATAAAATGTGATAACTCATGGGGAGTGTCAGATGTGAAAACGGAAATGTGCGCTGTGCGTTGCTCTCTACGGAGTTTTTAGGAGTTTTTATAACACCTCTTCTCATAGGCGTGCGCACAGGGTGTGCCAGGGTGTGCACTGGCACACCGTAATGTTTTCAAATTTATTAACTCTTTATTAACTCTTTATTTTCGACGCAATGGCAAATCAGCTGACTTTGCCCACTTAGGATGTTGTAGATGGCGCGCAACAATAGAGGCGGCAAACATTAATTTGAATCTAGAATATCAGTTACATTTTAAGTTTGTGCACACTCTAATAAAATCTCCTGCGCACGCTTATGCCCCTTCTAGCTCTATGCTGGCAACTTATTTTCTTATTTTATGAAATACCATCTCATATTAGAGTATATAGAGCCACACACAATGTAAATATAATTCCATCATATCACACGTCGGCTTTATATTCGAATGCGGTATCAAATATTAATTGCCATGTCATTGTTGTGTGTGTGTGTGTGTGTGTGTGTGTGTGTGTGTGTATGTGTATGTGTGTGTGTAGTAGGAGTATCTGGCTTGAGGGCAGCAGAGCAGTAGATCTAAAAGATACAGAAACAGAGTTGATTCATAATTGAAAACTTGGGGAGACATTTAAGCCGAATGTCGAAATAATCCCCCATACATTCGCTGTTTATGAATATAATATATTAAACCGAGTGTTTCAAATAATATTAAGTATTAACAAAAATGCATCATTTTTATAGCACATCTCAATGTTTGCGATGAAACATTTGGTGTAATGTAAATGGATACCAGACACGTTTACGATTTACCAAATTTAGTTTACACAGCGCCGTATCTAGGGCGTGGCAAAGAAGGCCGCTGCCGCTGGCGCAAGATAAGCAAGGGCGCTACGCCGCCACATGAAAGCAAGTATTCACAAAACAGGCAAAAAGAAAATTTTTTCTAAGTTTCGTTCCCTAACTGATTTTTTAAGCGGCGAGCCCTCCACCCAAACCACTTTGTTACATCTTTGGCGCCCAACTGGAGACAAATTATAAATTTATCTGCTCTTGTTCAATGGAATACTTGTTTTTTAAGACTGTAAGTGAAGGGCGCTGTCTAATAATTTGCCACAGATGCCAGCATTCCTAGATACGGTCCTGCGTGAAATAGTAATCGAACGATTATTTCTGTTAGAATTGCAAAATTGTTGTTCTTGAACGCGTCCCTGGCTATTGTCATTTGTTAGGAATCTGTCATTAAAATTTATTGGTTAGTTATCTGTCAGTGATTTGCAAAACAAAGATGTTTTGATTCCGTAATGAGATGCGTTTGATGTTAATAAATACGACGTAAATATGGTGGAACCAATATTTGACTATCAATTTCGTCTGATCCTCATTGGAGATAGCACAGTTGGCAAAAGTTCCTTGCTGAAGTATTTCACGGATGGTAAATTCGCTGAGGTATCGAAACCATTCCAATGTCTAAACAGTCCAAGGAAATCATCATTTCTATTATTAATTCAACAACGCAATATTACTCAATTTCAGGTATCGGATCCAACGGTAGGCGTCGATTTTTTTGCACGACTTATTGAAGTGAAAGACGGCACACGCATCAAATTACAATTATGGGACACAGCTGGCCAAGAACGTTTTCGCTCAATCACAAAATCATACTACAGAAATTCAGTGGGTGCTTTACTTGTCTATGATATATGCAAAAGAGAGACTTTCGAACACATACCGCAATGGATGTCGGAAGCAAGAAGGCATATTGAACCACATCGACCTGTTTTTACACTCGTTGGTTGTAAGTTAGACAAAGTTGCCAATAATAGTCAACGGGAAGTTAGTAAAGAAGAAGCTAAAGAGTTTGCTAATCAACATGGTTTATTCTATATTGAAACATCAGCTAAAACTGGTAGTTTCGTTGAGGAAGCATTCGTACAAGTGACACAAGAAGTTTATAATCGCATACAAACTGGTGAATATCGAGTAGAAGATGGTTGGGATGGTATTAAAACAGGCTTTGCCAGACCTAATGGTTTGGATTATAATTTGGTTGAAGCTGAAGCTGCCAGATCTTCATGCTGTTGATTAAAATTGACTCAATATGATTATAATATAGGACTACAAATATTTTAATTGGAATAGTGCGCACTATAGGATGTTATAATGTTTTTATGGAACAATTAAGGAAAAAAAAGACTTAATTATTAGGTAACTGACTAAAACAAACTAAAAAGAAATCCAAAATTCAGTAAAAATTAAAATATTTAAACTTCGATATGAATTATTGGATAACTGACTAAAAAATAAAACTAAAAACAAGAAAAATTTAGTAAAAATGAAAATATTTAAAATGCGGAATGAAATTTACTAATCAACTCAATTTGTCGTTCGTAATTTATACCTAGAGGTGTTTTTCTATGTAAGTAAGAAAACGATATGATAATAATGAAAACCCGATTTACTAATCAGAAACCAAAAATATAAAACTAAATCCGGTTAAAAACGAAATTTATACAACAATTATAGGTCAAACTTATTTTGCCGCTAGTAATTTATACATAGGAGTGTTTTTCTATGTAGTATGTAAATTTTAAATAAAAGAAAACATTAAAATATTGTTAACTGCGTCGGGGTAAATTTATTAGAAATAGAAAAGTTTTGTCAATTTTTTTAATTAAAATTTCATTGGTTAATTATCGAAAAAACGATTTATGACGCATCAAAACCATTATGGAATTTTGAATTTCAATTTTGACAACTTATTTTGACGCATTAGCAAATTAATCTTCGTCACCGACAAACGCAATTCATTCTCAAAAGCATCTACAACGGGGCACATTTGTTAATAAAATAATTAATAGTCCTTGAAAGTTCACAAATTATTTATCAGTTTTCACTTCAAATATTGTCACGATTATAAAAAACTATATATATTTTGATTTTATTATGTAAATTCTTTCTATGTTTAATATTAATTATAACTTTAATTAAGTTTCTAGTCTTCTGTGAAATTATTTTTATTCGCAATGAGTTAATAAATAAAATAAAGGTAAATCTCAATGGTTATTGATCAACACGTTTGTAATATTTACCTTTTAAACATAAACAAAACAAACGTCTCGATTGACCGAATTATTATCAGGACAAGCTATACGAGAACCACTGCGACGTCCCTTATCATTGCAATGAAATAACCTCGTATTTCGATTTATTAAAGCAAAGTCACATTGGGAAGAACGAAGAAAAGGGAGAAAGGTATTTCTTTAAAATTGTTCTTTCAGTTGTTCTTGACGTGTAACAAAATTTCTTGTTTTTTTTTTGAACAGAAACATGATTTCCAGTGAAGACGATACTTTGAGTTTGAATTATGAACAATGCAGAATTGTTGTTGAAGCTCAAATACATCACGAGCCTTTTACTAGTAAAGAAGCAGCACCAACAGAAGTAACAGAAGGTAACTGAATAGTTCGCTAACTTACAAAAATATTGGTTTCGCTAGTACATTTGCAATTTGCTTGATTTTCCTTTAGTTTTTGGGCAACACTGATATTTTTTAAATACAAAATATTTAAATTGGCCTGAAAAATTAATTTTTGCTCCAACTGTATCAACTTCTAAATAGAAATATTGACCACTCCTATCACGATCAAGAATCTTTTGCTTCTAAATCAACTATAATAAGAACAACATCTAGAGGTAGCTAATTTTTGGTCATTTTTTTCATTAGAGAGAGAAGAAATTATAGCTGCTCCTGCTCCTATTTCGGAACTATCGCAATCATATTCTTGTCCTGATACTGAGTTTATCGTTGAAGCTGATTTTCATCGAGAAGGTACGTACATAGGCAAATATCTCGGAAAATATTAAATTTTAGAGAGAAAATGAAAATAAGTTCAAATTTTTTTTTGATCAATTTTTTTGACTCTTAACAGTTCAGGATCAAGAATCATTTGCTTCTATCGACTGTAATAAGAACAACATCTAGAGGTACCTAATTGTTGTTCATTTTTTCTTTAGAGAGAGAAGAAATTATAGCTGATCCTATTCCTATTTCGGAACTATCGCAATCATCTTCTTGTCATCATTCTGAGTTTATCGTTGAAGCTGATTTTCATCAAGAAGGTACGTATACAAAAGAAAATATTAAATTTTAGAGAGAAAATGAAAATGAAATTGTTTATTTCTTGATGCAAGTTTTTTGACCCTCAGTAGTTCTAGAAACAAGTTAGGAAAGTACACTTCACTCGGCAGCGGCGTATTGATGGGGGTGTGCTGGGGTGCTGCAGCACCCCCTTTTCGATCAAAATATGGACTTTTTGTAATGTAATACCATTTTTATATAGATAAATTGAATTATTAGTTTTTGTAATAAAATTTTAAGCACAGCCCCTCTAGAAATTCCTCGCTACGCACTGTTGAGTATCTACGTCAAAATGGCTGCAATTGGTTCCCGCAATTCATATAATTTTTCGGGGTTCATGATTAAATGTATAAATGTTTTGGGGAAAACGTCAACCTGACCTTTTTCCAATGTTCAACAAACAAAGCAATTACGACATGGCACTAAAAATTAATTAAAATTTGTTTATTATTAGATGAAAACTGCAACTTTGCACGGATATCGTCAATTCAACCAATTAGCAATCCACCTATGAGAAATGTGGAAATTATTCACGAAGAAAGGTTTTCATTCCGAGATAGTTTCATTTGTCGAAGGGAAATTGAATCAAGACCATGCTCAACTCCTGCAGCAAAAAAGAAAGCTAATATTGTTGCTAATGTTCCTACTGAAAATGTGCAACCCTCAGTCAAGGAAACTGCTTCAGATCCAGATAGATCAACTTTAACTAGTCCTCTTCCTCGAACTACCCAGTCTGCACCTGCAGATTCAGAGGAAGTGAAAAAAATAAGAAAATTGCGGAAATTAAAAGCACGTTATCGACCTCAATTACAAAAAGAGTTTACTTATCCTCATATGTTTGATGAACTACCAGTTGACATCCAAATTGGGTGGATAGAATTAAGTGAATTTACATTTTTATATTTGAAAATATTTTGTTCAACTTTTGCATTTTTGTAGTGAATTCGCTCGCCCAACGCCCGCCATATTTAAAGCGAAAATCAAGGAGTCCTTCTCCGAAAGGGTCATAAATCGAAGAACTGGGTTCGAATTATATTTATTAGTTTAAGTATAGTTTATCTGTTTATCTGTCAATTACATTTTGTTCATTTTTAAACTAGCAATTGTAGTAAAGATGGCGCAACGATTGCTTTGTTAACTTGATGAAATTGTAATAAAGATGGCGCAACGATCGCTTTGTTGACTTTTTCAAATCCATGCGTTGCGTTTGCAAGAGGTGGGAACGGAAAGTTTGAGTTTGAACGCGAACGCGCTCTCCTAAATTTTCCTGTTTACAAACCTGCATTCCGCCGACCGTCCGGCCGGTTAGCAGGCACGCAGCGCAGTTCTAGTTGCATGTCTCCAATGTGACTGGTGCGTTTGTAAGTACGGGTTTACCCGCGCTATTCATGGTCAGGCCCCGCGATTACGCGCCCTGATTAAAATTATTATAAATAAACAAAACATGTTACTTACGTGAAGTGAAGATCAAAAAAAATTAATATGCTCGAAAAAAATTAGTAATACCAACTGAGGAACGATACAACCATGTGAAAGTGTTTGAAATATGTCGCAAAGTACAACTAAAAATGTGATTCTAGTTTGTTGTGTCATTTTCATGTGTTTTGTGTTGTTTCTGTTTGTTGATTTGATGAATGTGCTTTAGTTAGTGCCGCGGTTGACAATGCCGTTCGTGCAAAGAGTGGTTGAACCGAAATATTTAAGTAAGACAAGTTTATTGGATGCCGATGGAAAACCTGTGGTGGATGATTACGAATTAGAAGCGGTTGCCAATAATACGCTCTGCAGTGCATTGAGACAATTGGCTTCATTGGTGCTGGTCGCTAACGATATTTTTCAAGAATTGAAGGGAGATTTGCAAAAAATTAACGAACGTTCCGACAAACTCAAGGTTCGAATTGACCTTGTCGATGGAAAGGTGGCAGCGTACGATCCTAAGAAAGTTTCTGTTCGTAAGTATACAACAATTTTTGGGTTTGGTATGACACAGTTTATTAATTAACTGAATGGGAATAAAATTATTGAAAGAGTCCACCCACAAAGCGGCACAATTTACATTCACAAAGTCACAGTCAGTCACACACAGGACGTAAACTTATGATAGCGTTTTTATCTGGCCAACTTCAACTCATAGGTAAGTTCAAACGAGTAGTGGAGTGGAGTATTTACGACCTTGTATGGATTTACGTTTACCTTTTTCACAGCAAGCAAGTTAAAATAAAAAGAAATCCGGCGAATATGTATATCCAAACTACAAACCAAGGCTTCGCCGGCATAAATATTTTTTGCTTCGTCCCATTGTATTTGTTGTCATTGTTAATGTTACAGCGTAGCAAAACAGTAATTTCGTAGTATATTTTATTAGAACTACTTACATATACCTATATTTGTGAACACTATCAACTCTCAATCAACGGTTTTATCTAAGTATTTGCATTTTTTGCATTGTTTATGAAACACTTTAAAACGAACAACCTTTTAATAAATACCGGGACCGGGAAAAATTCTCATTAAGACAAGACATTAAAACGGTTGAATTTTCTTTGTATCTTTATGGCCTTGTTGAAACTTGAATATTCATCAATATCAATCAACAACTTGCTTTATTATGAGTATGAGCGGCTGCGGCTAAGAACAAACGAACAAATGAGTAAATAATTTTATAATAAGCTGGAAATTCACCTTCGAAGTACAACTTCGATGTAGTTTTTATAATTGTATTATTAAGTATTCAAATATTTCTTCTTCCCTTGTTGGTTGCGTTACTGGTTCAGCATTTTTCTGTACAGCCTTGCGTGTTTATAACGAAAATTCGTTAGTTTCGTTCTTTTACCAGAGCACCAGTGAGTTTGTGCATAAACCGGAAAGTAAGGTTTCTAACCGTCATCGCTTCATCAGGGTAAAATCCACATGCACATGCAGATGCGTTTTTATTCCTTTATTTTTCGGTATAACTTACTGAAAACGAAGAGATAGTAGAGACAGTTGTGGTGTTTTATACTTAGGGTATTCAGGGGTGCCGATTGCCCGATTTTATGTTAGTTACCGAGTGTGCAGAGTTGCACCAACACGCAAACCTTGTGTTCTTCCTTCGGCTCCTAATGACTTCAGACTTGCTTGCTAACTTGCAGATGATAGGTGATATAGACCAGCTGATCGGAAATTACAGACAGCACTTAAGAAATTCTAAGTTTTAATTTCATATTTGGAGACTTCTGGTTATGTTTTATTTAGTTTATTAATTTTATTAATCTGAGAGAATCCCGAGATACTAAAAACTTTGTGGCATCGCTGAACAGATTAATTATTAATTAAAAGCGTCATTAAAACTTTGTTCAATTTCGCCCAAATTGTAAAACAGAAGACCTCCTTTTATGTTAATGTTAATAAGTTAACAACAAGTAATTATAAATTATAAAGTTTTATCGGGTGTCTTTTTGTTTGTGGTTGAAGTTTAATTTGCTTTTGATGGGAATTGTATTTCAACATCCTATAAATTAATTTCCGTTCTTTTATTTGGTTTTATTTATATTTGCAATTATGTCATGGTATGGTGGATTAGTGAGGTTTCTTTTCATACTTCTTTCTTTATCCACAGAACCGAACACACATTTCAGCAATTTCAAGGCTTTTTCATTCACAAATACATTTTACTTTCCGGTCACTTGCCGGCCCGGCCACGTATGTAGGTATAAGAAAAATCAAAATCTTATTTTCTGATAAGCGCAATTTATGCATAAATAATCAAGTGAAATCACTTTTATTTATTATAATTTTTTTTAATAATGATGCTAAATCCTCCAGTTCTGATGTTTAATTGTAAAACGATGCGACTAGTTTCGCCCATTGAAAGGCATGTTCAAGCGCAATACAACTCTATAGGTCTAGACGTCTAGAACTCTAGAGGAAGATACAATCCTCTTGAGTTGTATTACGCCTGAAGATGTCTTTCAATGGGGGAAACTAGTCGCATCATTTAATAATTAAACACCAGAACTTAAGGATTTAGCATCATAAACAATTTTATATTACCCATCACATCACCTCCACACCTGCTTGGTACACATTCACTTTTCAATTTTATTTGATTTTATTTCTTCATTTCTGACTAGTCAGTCTGGTCTGAAGCAAAGTTTGAAGTTTTAAGTTTCGTTCGGGTTCTGATAGCATTTTTTCACCTTGGGAATGTTGATGGTGTGTGAAGATTCTCTCAATAGACTTTGAGCCGGGCCGGTTAGTATGGTGCTCTTTCCAGTCTTTCCTCTCTCATTTAGGCATTTTACCTACCACCATCCATCCATACCAAGTGCACCATATTACCATTACCTTCATCTACCTACGACTACCTATGAGACTGAAGACTGAACTGAAAAGAACGAACGAAGGCAAGGCAGTATGGTTTGGTTAGAAAAGAAAATACTCGTTTTCACCGTCTGACCGACCGATGCCCATCACGGCGGGCTCTTTGTGCTTCTTTTCACGTTCTTCGGTCAGCATCCAGTTCTTTTCTTTATTTCACATTGGATTCTAATTGGATTATCTAAGTATAACGACTGTAGAATCCTGAGACAGATTTTTTGATATTTCGGAATTAAATTCTAAATCGACACTAAATATATCAAAATTAATTACCATTTCGAATATTTGTCAGTAATTTGTTTGCTTTCGTTTACATGTTTATCTAAGTACCTACGTATACGAGTATGTTTTAAGTCTGAAAATATTGATGTTGATTATGCTTCTATTATTTTTCTAATTATTTAAGATAAATAAAATACTTTTTAAGTGCAAATTAAATGTTAATTATTAACTGTTATCCTATTTTAGGAGGATCAATTTAATGCTCCTTGGTTTCATTCATGGAATAATCCTATGAGAAGGATAAATAGAAAAATAATTATGCTTTCGATTACCAAAGTTAAATTTAAAACCCTGGCATTTACAGTTTTCGTTCACTTCGGCACTTCGCTTTCTTTTATTCTCTTCTCCTAAAGCTCGTTTTACATTATCACTAAATTGGTACAGAATTAGTTATCAAAAATTTGTATCGCAAAGAAACGTGTAAATACTTACTTCTTGTTTCTTCTTGTGGCTATAAACAGAAAGAGTTCCAGGTTAAAGACACATGTTTAACGTACCTACTTGTAAATTCAAACAGTCGTTTTAGGGAACCTAAAGAGAAAACGAATAAGTTGTAACATTAAATTCCTAGGAAAACGGTATCTACGCAAGAGTGAAGAGAGTCACGTGTTTTATGTAAACAGAGGTCCTACAGATACAAAACCTGTTAAGGTTTGTGTTGAATATTTTTACTCTAAGCTTGTCGTTTTCTTAGTAAATGTGTACGAATTTTAATGAAGTGTTTACTGTTCGCAAGTGTTTACTTATTCAGAATAAAAAGCTTCTCAGCTATTATGAGAAAGTATATCCCCGCATCAACGTATTCAGGTTCAGGACTGTTTAGTATTTCAGAGAAATGTAGAGAAAATCTCGCGGGTGTAATTTAGGTACAACACAATTATCGCAGTTATTCGTAGAGTCGTTAGAAAACTCGTAAACATGTCTTAAAATGTATTAAAATGTGATTATGTTGCTCGAATTTAATTGCCCGCTGTAAATATCTCCCAATACAACTTTCCGACCGTTCCACTACTAATTTTGATCGGAAATGTACAGAAATGTAGTGATAGCAAATCGTAATCAATGTCATTTCCACTTTCCGATATACCGTCTGATCTTTTAACGATCTTCCATAGTGGTTTACATGGTAAACATTTTCGGTCGTGTTAATGGTTCTCTTGCTGTAAATTTTGCGACGCAAAAAATGTTGCTCGAATTTAATTGCCCGCTGTAAATATCTCCCAATACAACTTTCCGACCGTTCCACTACTGATTCTGATCGGAAATGTACAGCAATGTAGTGATAGCAAATCGTAATCAATGTCATTTCCACTTTCCGATATACCGTCTGATCTTTTAACGATCTTCCATAGGGATTTACATGGTAAACATTTTAGGTCGTGTTAATGGGTCTCTTGCTGTAAATTTTGCGACGCAAAAAATCACACTCTTAATATGTACCATTTTTAACCCATTCTGATAGTTTTTAATAAAAAGAAAAAGAGTAGTACTATTTCCTGAAAAAAATATAAAAGAAAAGTAGAGAAATTCAAATTTAAATCTAAAAAAAGCTGATAAGTATGCAACCCATTAAACCATTTGTTCAAATGTTTAAACTGTTAATTAATTACTGTTAATTACTGTTAGTTAATAAATTTTTGAAACGTCAAATTTCGTGTTCTTACATAAAATTCGTTTTTATTAATAATGGCGACATACACGCTTCCAGAAAAGTTGAGAATGGTTACTTTTCCG
>JARJEB010015276.1:0-10131 GCA_030264535.1 Liometoxenus newtonarum | reverse complement strand
TTTCAGAACTTGCGTCTAGAGCATGCTGCGCAAACTCTTATGCAGCTAGTTCGTCACGAAAAATAGTACCGACTCAAGATTACATTGGCGCTGATGCTAATGCGCCCTTGTGTTTCGTTTATCGTTTACGTTCATAAAGTGTTTTCCTGTGTTTTTACTTCATTTTGTTTATTTGCAAAAAGTTCATTTGCTGCGTTCCTAATTGCGGGATGAAAAATAACTCGCAAATTCCGCTCTTTTAGCGTTCGTAGCGCTCACAGTAGGTTGAGTATGAACTAAATTTGACTACGACAAAAATACCCAGAGTTACTATATGCTAGACTATGATCTGGAGCGCGTTCTGATTTAGTGGACGTGGTTGGAGCGAGGGTGAAGTGAGGATAAGTGAATTCACTCTCCATTCATGAACGGTCAGGACGTAAAATATGTCTATCCCATTCAAAATTGTTAAAAAGGTAGAAAATACTTTTGAATATTCATCGGAAAACTTACACATTGATTAAATAAGTGAAATAAACTCGTAATTCGCAAACTGGAAATCTCATAAAATAGAAATTATACCATGTTCTTACCAGTTTTCAATGGCTTACAGCTACTGCGCAAGACGCGCGACTTTCAACCCAGTCTGGCCTACGATGAAATTTTATCGTCCGGACGTTAAATCTGAACGCCTGGGGCGTGTTACCCAGCGTGTTCGTCCTCGAAATCAGAACGACCTGGACGACGCCCGGGCGCGCTCCGGCGCTAAATCAGAACGCGCTCCTGTGGTCTAGAGCTAGGTCGCGTTCGAAATGAAAATGTGAGGGTAAGTAAGGTGAACGTAGAGTGAGGTAACTTACAAACATTAAAATAAAGTTATTTGTGGTACACATTTTCTGAGCAAATAGTGCCGAGTATTCAAAATAATGCAAATTTTGCTTCGGTTCCGTCGAGACTGGTCGAGAGTAAACGAGACCTCACCATCGAGAGTCGGACGTAACCGAACCTGACTGAACCTGTCAGACGATCGGCGCCGGAAAAACACAGAATTGGAAAAAAATACGGAATATTCATTTATATATAAAGTAAAAAAATACATTTTTGTTAGTAAAAAGGAAAAGTTAAAAAAATCCTTTGATTTCACAATTCTTCCTAGATTCTTAATTTGATTAAAAAATCCCCAGATCTAATGAATAAATCCTCAATATGGCAACATTGCATTGACATTTGACAAATGACGGACGGTAACGGCGTTTCAACAAATATGGCGATTTGTGAGAGCGCTGATTGGCTAAAAACTGACCGATTTGTAACGAATGGAGTGTTCGATTTAGATCGGACAGTTTTCAGCCAATCACAGCTCTCTCCCAAAACGCAAGTCGCGATATGGAAGTTTAATTATCCGAGAAGTAGAAGCAGTTCATATCTTCATAACTGCTTTTGTACAAATCGAAAGCTACTTCAGCCACTTTGACATTCTGGTTATCTATGAAAAATCTCCCATGCGCAGAACACAGTGCACGGTGCAGTGCCGGAGCGTAGTGTTGTTTTGGAACGAAGCCCCAGTTTTTGACTTAGAGGCTTTGCCCTTTGCTTACAATTCCGGCATTGAGCGTTTCGGCTTCGTTTCATTCTTTTTATAAAAAGTTGAGCAGAGCTGAGAAAAAAGCATGAATTTGTTAACAAAAGTAATCAAACAATCAATACGAACACCACAATGGAACCCAATTATATTCAATCAAGTAAATTAAACAACTTACTTGTTATTTCGTTAAAAAATATGAATAACTCATTATAAAATGAATTGTAGGTTATGTATTCTTCATATAGATCATCTCCATTCGTTTGCGATCTTCAACAATCAGTAAAATATGAAGTAACAAAAGATCCAACCGAGTGGACATTTGTAGAACGTTTATTACCACCGGCAACAGTACCCAAACCAATTTTGAAAAGTCAATATCATTCCGAATGGAAACCACAAGCGGAGGATGCATTGAAGCATCCGTATTTCATAAAAAGATCAAGAAATCACATGATTCCAGTGTATATGTTAACAACTTACAGAGGTATGAGACGATTGACACGCATTAGGAATATCGATGGCGACATTTGGCAATTGGAGAAGGACCTCAAGGCATTTTTACAACCATTGAGCAGGAAACCAATTAGAATTCAAGTGCATGAATATGCTGGCTTTATTTTAGTGCATGGTGATCATGTAAATGCAATCAAGCATTGGCTACAAGAGAAACATTTCTAGTTAATTTATGTATCGACTTTTTAAAAATTATTTGTTTCAATTCAACAAAGCACTGGCTATTGTTTTTCTACATAAATGAAATACTTTGTTACGACCTAAGAAGCAACAGATAGAATTTCAATAACGATCAGTTATCACTATTGAGGCTAATAGACGACATATCTTGGCACATTTTACCCTCAGAACGATCATTAGCGAGGGCCATGAGAATATCGAGAATTAATTCCTTACTGAGCATTTTTAAACGAGGCATTTTCGCTACTTTCGGAAAATAGTGAACGATTATTCCTAACGCGTATTTTTTCATGTCAGTCGCTTGCATTCTATCTGCTGCTTCGAGAATTTGTATCACATTTTCGAATGTTACGTTCATTTCAAGATTTTGTTTGCAAAATGCATGAAGTCTATTATTCGTAAAGCCGTAAAAGTATGGTGCCGAAAACAGATACAGTGAATCTTCCGGTGGCATATTCACATCACCATAATAAATGTAACGAAGTAATGAGTAGAAAGATTCTATTGATGGTGTCATTTCTCCTATTTGTACCTGTAAAATTAACTTATGATTAACTCGTTACAATTTCGTCGATGAAAAGTTTGCAACCCAATACACATTTCATAAAAATAAAGTTATTTGCTCGGTCATTTGAGTTGCAGACTTTACTCAAATTATTGAGTTGCAAACTTTTCATCGACGAAATTGGTAACTTACGAACCAATTTCGTCGATGAAAAGTTTGCAACCCAATACACATTTCTTCATAAAAATCAAGATATTTGCTCGGTTATTTGGATTGCAGAATTTACGTTTTGTAGTCAATCTGCACTTTTAAAACTTCAAAATTCAAAAAGTCCAAACGACAATAAGTCTGCAACCCAAATAACCGAGCAAATAACTTGATTTTTATTAACAAATGTGTATTGGGTTGCAAACTTTTCATCGACAAAATTGGTAACTAACGAACCAATTTCGTCGATGAAAAGTTTGCAACCCAATACACATTTGTTCATAAAAATCAAGTTATTTGCTCGGTTATTTGGGTTGCAGACTTTACGTTTTGTAGTCAATATGCAAGTCCAAACGCAATGATATAAAAAATCAAAGACTTTTTTTTTTACTTAATAAGACGAATCAAAGTAGTTTCGTAATTGAATTGAATTTAACTTACTCGGACAGTTCCGTCTGTGGGCATAAAAGATCGAAACATCGCCTCAAAATATCCACATCGAGCAGCCAAAACACTTTTATGTGCTGGAATCACAGCTCCATCCAACAATAAACTAATATCACAAAATTCCAAGCCAGTAGTTCTCAAAAACATCGCCATATCTTGTTCCAAAGACGATCCCAAACCATCCAACTTGGGCTCGATCTGATTTTTCGTCTGCGGCGCTTGTTTCCTTCGTATTATCTCAACCATGAGTATTCTATCCAAAGTTTCAAATTCTCTAGACATAACAATCTGATTATAATGAGTATCCTTGACGATGAAACGCAAACAGAACTCTTTAATAAAACTCAATTGCAATGAATCAGCGTTGTGTAATGCAACAAGTACGTTATTCAAACAGATCGTCGCATTTAAATACTGAACACATAAATGCTCGAGACGAGCCATTTCAAATTGCACTGCCAATCGGTAGACGTCCATCATAAGAAGGACGATGCGATTACAATGTGGACTTTCACCCTCCACGGCTCGTTTCGTTGGATCAATACAATCCATGTAAATATAATTTAAGACCATTTCAAATGCTTCTGGATTGGCATCGGGTAGTTTGACTTCTACAAGAGGAATATCCGTAAAGGAAACATTCACCGTACCAAATAATTCTTCCAAGTGACGGTCTCGATTATCCTTGGCCTGCTTAATTTTGTTGCGAAGAAATTGCGAACGTGCCGCTACTAATGCAAGATGTGCTAGAATGCGTTGTTCGTCCGGTCCCACTAGAAACTGAACATCGCAAAACTGTCGACCTTCCAATATCTTCCCGTAGTCTTCATGAAGTGTACATTTTGGATAGCTGGAGAATTGAAATCGATACATTTCTCCACTTCGGACATTATTATCAACTGTTCCGCCAAATATGAACATGGCATCTCCAACGACTGCTGCCGCATGGAATAATCTTCCTGATGGTAGGAAGGAATCGGGCGCCGGTAGGATGATCGACCATGTTTGCGAATCTAAATCGAAACAATGCAAATCGTTGGATACTGTTGCGTCTGCGGCACCGCCGAAAACGTATAAATGTCTGTCAAATGCAACCATCGTGTGACCGTAACGACGCGCTGGTGGTGGTGCTGGACCACGAAGAATATGTTCGGTTGATATACGTGTCCAACTACAAGATTGATCATTTTAAAATCAAAACTTTCTCATGTAAAAGAAAATGTATTACGAACGTTTTGCTTTTGAAGCTGAATTGAAACAAAGTGTTCGTTATTTTCGCTCCGCTCTGACCACTGAAGACAAACATACATTCTCTGGCAACAGCTACGGGAAAGTTGCAACATGTTGGTGGACATTCTCCTTTTTGATCGACTTCTTCCCAATTTCTATTATCGCCCTAATGAAAATATAACTTTATTACCGATTTTTTTTGTATTTCGTGTTTATAAAACTAGCCTACTTTAAAACACTGTTTCATAAAGTCAGCTGACTTACCAAATGACATCTGTAAAATAAGTTGGTAACACTGTTTAAGTGCTACCAACCATCTCACTAAATAAGAAAAATTCCCTAAATCCCTCAAATCTAGTGAGTTTCCGACTGTATTTTGGTGCCAATATGAATTTATAAAACTAGCCTACTTTAAAGCACTGTTTCATAAAATCTGCTGACTTACCAAATGTGCAACAAAGCATCTGTAAAATAACTTGGTAACACTGTTTTAGTACTACCAACCATTTCACTAAATAGGAAAAATTCCCTAAATCGCTAAATCCTTCAATTCTAGTAAGTTTCCGACCGTTTGTTGGGGGGCCAATATAAATTTATAATTTATTTCTGTACTTACAGCAAGTGAAATAGTCCACATATCATTAAGCCTCGCATTTCCATCATACCCGGCAAAAATCCATAACTTATTGTCGAAAATAGCTGCCCCATGTGCAGATCTCGGCACTGGCGTCTTCCCACAATACTTCCATTCAACCCACTGTCCGCTATTAAACTTGTACTCAAACAAATCGTTTTTATTGGTCAAATTCGAATTTGAATGAATGTCGCCAGTATATCCACCAAAAACATACATCGACGTGTTGTGCACCACTGCCGAATGATGATATCTAGGAGCTGGTGGACAACCGGTAAGCAATGCTCGCCCCCATGACATTTCTTTAACATCAAAGCGAAGTAAATCGTTTAACATGCATTTGCCATTGTCGCCACCAAAAACATATATGGCATCTTTGTATGCGATAACTGTATGTTTGCTTCTCCTTTTCAAAAGAACAAAAAAAAGATTTCGTTGTATTAACAATACGGCAAACATAAGAAGTGAATTAATTACCTTGCACCTACGAATTCATCACATTCAGGCATTCGTTTCCATCGATGTACAGTCTCGATGGGCCCAAGGGCTAATGATAATGCATTATCAAATTGGGCACCCATTACATCCGACATTGTTAGGGAACTCATTTTTATTTTTTCGAAATACTGTTTATTTACCTGTTTTTGTTAAGTTACTCTAATAACTTGCATTGTGGTTTTTAATACTTTTTATTCAAGTTTTAACCATTTTAAATAATGATTTCTTAAACAAAGGTTGTTCACGAAAACTCCACGGAGTGCAAAAAGGACAGGTGACCTTGTAAGTGACAGACAATTTATAGCGTTTTCCATTTATTACAGTAGTGTTACACTGGAAGCGGGCTACTGGCAGTCTAGTGTAGTCGTCAGGGCAGATCAGTGGTTTGACAAGCGCAAGTGTAGTACAGAATAAATTAAACAAGCAATTGAACAATTAATGTGTAAACAGTAAATATAGTATGTAATATGTATGAACGCAAAACGCAAGAACCTGCAATAGACCACATATTCTAACTGCACTGATTTGCTCCACGACCTCCTCGAGACGGTGTGAAAAAGTTGCACTGAACCTGCACTGAGTGTACGCCCAGTGTTAAATGAAAAACGATGAGCGGGTCAGGGCGGGTACACTGCCTACACTGATTTATAAATGAATCAAGCAAGTGCAAGAAAAGTGCACACTGGTGTACACCAGTGTAATAAATAGAAAACGCTATTATACTAACCTATTAAAGATGTGCTTTCGATTTGATGCAAAATTGGTCAGAACCCTGAACTTGTTCGATTTAACAAAAATCCTTGGGAGCGAGCAGGAAAAATATGGAGACGTCTAATGAAATAACCTGCAATAGACATATATATCTAACTGCACTGATTTGCTCCACGACCTCGTTGAGACGGTGTGAAAAAGTTGCACTAAATCTGCACTGAGTGCACACCCAGTGTTAAATGAAAAACGACGAGCGGGTCAGTAGCGGGTACACTGCCAACACTGATTTATAAATCAATCAAGAATCAAGCCAGTGCAAGAAAAGTGCACACTAGTGTACACCAGTGTAATAAATGGAAAACGCTATTATACTAACCTAATAAAGATGTGCTTTCAATTAGATACAGAACTGGTCAGAACCCTAAGCTTGTTCGATTTAACAAAAATTCTTGGGAGCAAGCAGGAAAAATATGGAGACGTCTAAAGAAATAATTCGGAATGGGTAATTAATTATACTATACGAAAGCACGAAAATGAAGTAATAGGTGAAACTAATATAAAAAAATTTGTTGTTAAAAATGTCACGGGAAGTTGTCGATGAAATGTCGTTCGATTTGTCTGTTTGAGCAAAATGTTCGGAACACTTCAGAACAATTCACTTTCAAATGGAATGCGCCTTAATCGAACTCCACTGCTGAGCGTTCCCGAGGCAGAGCCCCAGCCCGAGCCAAGCTTCTGTAATAAAAGTTGCCTATATATAAATTTTTGAATTATACCGGGTGTTCAATACTTAAAAGTTTCCGATTCATAAATGATAAACATCTATCAAGTAACTTACAGAATCATAATATAATTCGGTCAAATTTACATAACACTTCTTCCTAAACCTAAATCCTAGTGAAGAAACAGATAAGTTCAATGTTATTAAAAGCAAAAACAAAAAATTTTGTTGTGTTATATATGATAAAGTGGATAAATTAATATTAAAAGCATCGATTACGTTTCAAATTGCGTAAACTTCTTCCAATGTTGTTCAATGTTTGTTTACTTCTTCTTAATGACTTCATAATGAGCCATTAATTTCCAATTAATGAATTCAAAATTCAAACAATGCTTTTAACACATTATGCAACCGCAACTGACACTCGTTTAGTAACTCATTTTACTTTAAAAACTACTTTATGGTGCAATATATCGAATTTTTTTTGGATTAGTCATAATGACACTTTGGTCTTCAAAACGTAATAAAATAATGAATGATTGAATATTTTAATGGACAAAATTAAAGAACTTGTCACTAGAAATATTAATAAAATGTTGACAAAATCATTCAATATTTTGCTTTCAAACAATTGAAGTTTTGAAAAATTTAATGATTTTTGCAACATTACGAATTATACAAACAATTAACGATTGACATATCGGTTTACACTACTTGCGCTATTTTCTAATCAAAAACGCAAACACGCATCGAATGTTGCATCTAAACTTCAAAACTATGTTCTGAAATTAGACATTTGCAATCGCAAATCGCAAAGCAAACGAACGATAAACAATTTGGTTGTTTGATTTGATTTAATAATAGATATATTCATCAAATTTATAATTAGCAATTCTTTTCTCACTGCTAAATATACATTATAGTCTTAAAAGTACAAATAAAATAATCAATATTTACAAAATAATTACAATCAGTACAAAAATGAAAAATCGACATCGTTATTAAAGAAAATTAAACATATACACAAAAATTCACACAAGTATAAATGTAAATGACAAGAAAAGTAATCACATAATGTTTTTGTTTTGTTTTGGAGGGAATAGTTTCACCCTTTTTGAAAGTTTCAAATTACCTCTCCGATAATTATCTCTTTCTTAATTTAATAAGATGGCACATTAAGCATGCCACGCATCCGCTCCATTTCGTGTCGCATCGCAGTCATCTCGAATCGTAATTTCAGATTTTCCTGTTCGAGAAACGCGCACCTAATAGCGATTTCGTCCTCTTTGGCACGCCGAGCATCTCTCGACCGTTTCGCAGCTTCATTGTTCTTGCGACGTTTCTCCCAATAAGCTGGATCCACATTAGCCATCGTTGCATTTTGGTGCGTTGTCCGTCGCATCTTGATGTTGGTGCCTTGATTTTGATTCTGAACGCGTGACAACATCTTCTGTCTGAATTCAACGTACGCATCGGCGGAATCCTTGCTCAGAATTGTATCGGTGCTGACAACACCATAGGACAGACTAAGCGGATCTTTCGGATAGGCTTTGAATGGCCTTGGCATTTTACTTTTCGCTTCGATTTCGGTTTGCTGATGATATTGCGAATAATGTTCGGAGCATTGCGAATTATCGGATTGCTCACTGCCGGCTTGGGAGCTTGGACTCGAAAAGCAGGTCATTGCATGTGGTGGATCTGGATATGTTTTCTGATGCTCGGGGGTGAGACGTGATTCCACCGAACGTGGAGATGCAACCGAAGACGGCGGTGTTGATGAGCAGCGGGCGCGTTTACGTACGCAAAGATCCAAAACATCACTGGACGCTGGCGGGACGGTGCAATTCAAGGGTGTAAGGAGATGTTGCATTGAAAACATGTGTACTTGCTCGTTCAAAGCCATCTGCAATTAATTAAAACGCAGAATATTAATTATTGATCACTTTTTGATTGTTTGATGATAAAAACTGCGCTGCGGAGGTCAATTCGAGGTGTACACTGCTTGACATGCAAACTCAGAATGAACTTGTACTAAACCAGTTGACATTATTTATAAACATAAACAAGTACGTCCGATGTAGAAAACGACAATATTAGTAATGAATGGACACACTCATTTGATAATATTATTTTAATCAATGTGCTGGATTGATTGAAGTGAACTTACCTTCGATTACTAATTGGTGCGTTGTTGTTGATTAATCCAAGTAAGTATTTATAAGACTGATGAAAGTTTTTGGTCTTGGATCACTTTGAATCACACAAAACTTATTGTCGATAAATTGATTTTCGGATGTCACTATTGAATTCTGGGAGCACTTCTAACTTCAACAACTGATTTGCAAATGATAATGGTTTAAGTACCTTTGCGACTTCTTATATAGGCGAGTGACCGATGCCCGAGGTAACCCTTTGCCTTGACCAATGAGATGTCCGGACTTAAGGGCAGTTTTGTCGCCTCTCCCCACTTATTTTTCATTTATCTTTAGTCTTCTGAGTGAAAACGGGACGAGGTGATGCTACCGTGTTCGTTTGTGGTTTTCTATTTTGCTATTTTTACCTATTTTTATGTTTATTGTAGTACCGTTAGTTTTTTTGGCGAAAAACTTTTTACGGTCGCCAATAAAGAAATTTCGAAAAGACCCAAGTTGTCATAAATGAAGTGAAAAGCGGTATTTTTCAAATACAAAATAATATTTGCTCTAATAATATTTTTTTATAAAGTTTGCCCAAAAAGCACGTTTCAGTATTTAATTAGGTATTTTAGTTCTTTTCATAAATATAGAATTTGCATCAACTTTTCCAAAATGTTTCAATCCTAAAGGATGGTTTATGATTGACATAAGACATAACAAATAGTTCACGTATGTGAATTGCCATGTTAAGGTTTATGATTGATGAATTGACATAGAACGGAAATT
>JARJEB010015275.1:0-16996 GCA_030264535.1 Liometoxenus newtonarum | reverse complement strand
AGTCCTTATTGGGGTTAACGAGAAGTTAGTGGTAAACACACAAAACGTACTTGGTTTTAGCGTACTTGGTTTGGTTCGCAACCACATTTCAGTCTGACGACTGTCAATTATTCTAGCTTTTTACATCTCTTCTACCTGTTTCAACTAGGGCACCACATGGAGTGTCATAAATGTAAAATTTTTGGAGCAATAAAATAGTAAAGGAACCGCATCGAATATAGCTTCCATTTTCCATACGATCATATGCACCAACAATATTTTAATAATTTAATATGCATTTATGCAAACGCATAAACGAACGGACTTAACAGAAATTCCATATGCAACCTTCCTGCCAGTAACATATTCTTCGTTCATTCGTTTAATTCTCATTTTATTACTTTTATTTTACAATTTTAATTCAATTATACATTCTATACAGAAATATTTTTCAAACTTCAAAGTTTTAAATTATTCTGGTGTAAAGGCGGATTTCCACCAAACTGATAAATCAGATACTGAAATAGCAAAGTGAAGAGACTTTCAATGGGGTGATTCAATACTTTTGCCAATGGTCAGAAACTGCCGGGCATGGGGAAAGGTCAATGGAAAAATCAATCTCATTCAACCTCTGTCAAAGGTATTGGATTGCCCTATGCCGCTAAAAGTTTGAAGCAAATATAACGAAACGTTGTGACTAAAATTTTTTGAACTCAATTTCTCTTTTATCTGTTTGGTGAAAATCCCCCTTAAAATTTCAAACTTTAAATAGTTTTCTTCACCTATAGTCTATTTAAAAACTAGGAGGACCGAATGCCAAAGCCCAATTTACACGATAAAAGTTACCAAATAAATCACCAGAAATTTTTGGCGCGAATATATTTCTTTTTTTTAAATATTCAACAAAAAGTTACACGCTGGGATGACGCTGGATTATATTAATTTAAGGTTTGGTTTGAAGTTTGTACGCTAAAATGTTGATGTCAAATATTGATAAAATTATAGCACAGTGTAAAACGGGCGAGCTTTCAGCTAATCAGTTGTCTAGGTCATGGGTCGGCAGATCGCGGCTCGCGAGCCGCATGCGGCTCTTTGCACAGCATTTGCGGCTCTTTTTTTGGTCACCGCGGTCTCAGATAGATATTTGTACTTTGAAGAGCTTTTCCTTTGTCTTCGCGTTCTCAGATAGATATTTCTACTTTGAAGAGCTTTTTTTTGGTCTCCGCGTTCTCGGTTTACTACTTTGAGACTGAGAGCTTTTTTTTTGGTCACCAACAAAAAAACAAAAAAATTTCAAGATTTCAATAAAAAAAAAATTTGGCTTTCTGATATCTTCGTTATCATGTTTTCTTCACAATTTGGCTCTTCTCACTGGAAAGTCTGCCGACCCATGGTCTAGGTTTTCGCGCGTATAATTTAAAACAGTCCTCCTAGTTTTTAAAGAGACTATTGTTCGCTTCTTTCATATGGTGATTTTAATATTGAAACTTTACTTTTAATATCACTTCTGTTTATATTCTTATGTCTTTGTTCTGGTATACTCGGTAAAAGTACTAAATGCATGCAAAAAGTACAAAACTGGAGTACTAAAGATACTGCGGGTACGGATATAAAATTTTATATGGAACTCGAAATGTGATGCAATTTTGCTTCTACCTGTATTTATATTTATGTTAAAATCAAATACACAAGCCAAGGAAGAAACCCCTTTGCATTTTGTCGATTTGCATGTGCTGTTTATGCTGTTTTTGCTATTGCTATTGGATTGGAATACCGAAAGCGAACGAAACAGATGATGCAAAGGACGCCGTAGATATGTCTGTCTGTTGTGGTTGTGCGAACGCTCACTCAGGCTTTGGTGTACTTAAAAAAACACCTACGCGTTTCTATTCATGCTCATCATCCATTTATGCATGCTGTCCTTTACGTCGTTTTATACCTTCTTACACTTATTTCTTTCAGACAGAGAGTTTTGTACCTATACTTGCGTTTCTTATAACTTTACTGAGTAAAGGCGAAGCTTATTGCTATAAGGGAAGTTGGCGTAAAGCGTATAAGCAGCTAAGGACCTATACCTACATATTTTTAATTTTAAGATTCAAGATGAATATTTAAAGATATGACTAATTTAAAATTATGTAACCAAAGCATGTTTTACCGCATTAATTCTTTATATGTCGTTATTTTTCTAGATAACTGACGCACCTTTCTATATTCTAAGACTAAGTCAGGAAATTTTTGGAAAAAGTAAAAGATTAGGTGATAAACCAACGAAATAAATTTCAAAAATTTAGGATACGTATTTACGTAGAGCCAGTTTTGGTTTGGTAAAATTCTCGAAATGAAATGTTAAGTAGATAGAAATGTATTTTAAAAATCCTGGAATTGCAGGGACGGACTGGGCCTTGCAACCGGCTCGGGAAATTTTTTGTAAGCAGCCTAACGGCCTCCGACCTAGCGGCCTCTCGGAAAATTCCCGAATGCTCTTATGGCCAGTCCGTCCCTGTGGAATTATGTCATTATTATGGTTCAAAATGTGTTTCTCTTGAATAAACCGGACACAATGATCATAATAAATTTTTGTGCACATTGTGCGCCATTTGTATAGCACATCCCGCATCATCATCTTTAGTTTAATAGCTATATTCATACTTTAGCAGCGGCTTTAAATTTCTGCAAGCGTTTAGGTATAGTTTTAAGTTTGTTAGTTCTGGTGGTATAATCTAATGTTTAATGTATGTAAGCACCTCACATGCGCCAATGGTGCAAGAACGTTCTTGTTCATGATCATCATTGAAGTGTGAAGAGTCCGTTGGTTTTCACTACATGCAATGCTTATTTATATATGCATTTCTTTAAGTTTGTATTATTCACGTTTGTTTTTCTTGTAGAATGGTATACACGAAGCAAATAACACCTTTAAACAGCTAACTCCAACACAATTATCTTTGAATGTTAATATGTCGGTGCTGGTGTTCTATGGGATATCACACGGCATTTTATGTTTAAAGCAATAACACGCTATGTACCTAAATTTGAATGCGGAACGCATACGAAAATTAACTTTCATACAACTAAATGGCGGCATGAAGAAAGTAAAAACGTGGAATTACAACACATTGCAAGTTGAAATTAAGTGATAAAACTAAGGTTTTACGATATTCTGGATTTTTCAGAATTGTTGTTTCGTCTTGACAAAAACTCAAAAGGGCATCAAGACAAGACAAGACAAGACAAGATGCGGCTGGTCAGTAAAATTGAAAATACCACTTTGGATATGACTGAATTTACATGTACCCGCGACCGGTCAGTGAAATGCACTTTTCACTGAATAATTTTACATAATAAGTAATATAATTTTGGGCATCGGGATTACTCTATTTAGTGTTTTGTGCCTATTGAGCTCAAATTAAAGTAGAAGTTTAAATAAACGACTGATTGTTTCATTTGTTATTTGTGTACGTTCGATCTCTGTACCGTTTAAAACAGAGTGGCGCCCAATTTTCCAGAACTATACCGTCCACCCCGTCTCAGGAGCACGCTAAACGGCGTCTTCGCACTGAAGTCCACACCATAACTTTTCACTGAATAATTTTACATAATTAATAGAAAGCATAATAATATAATTATTACATCAGAAAATAGACAATTAAGTGGTCTTTCAGAATGAGTACCACTAAGTCCCTTAGAAATCCGGGTCACTGGAATTCAAAGTGATGTTTAAATTTCCCTGACGGCCCCGCATGTTCCTACGATTGAAGGCAAGAAATTTCGCGAAGAAAACAAGAAATACAAATTTTTTGCTCTATCGACAAAAGATACAAATATGTCTTGTTTTGATTTTTCAAGAAAAGAAGAGTCAATTTAAGACAAGAATTCTTGTCTCGTGCAACCCTAGATAAAACCAGGACATTATACAATCAAATTCAATTAAATATATTCTAAACTGTAATTACGTATTGTTTCTTATTTATTTTTTCAATTTGTATTTGTATATTGTTCACTTTTTCAGTACTTTGGTGGCACAACGTGACTATAACACCACTCACGATCGAAACATTAAATTCACCTTTCCTCATGTTCTATACCTGTACAAACAAAGTACCTCTAAAGTACAAAGCATATAGATGAAGATGAAGAAAAGTAGAAAACTATAAAAAAAAAATATCAGAAAAACGACTTCCAACTTACTTATACAAGTTGTGGTAATGGTAATGTAAGGTAACTAAGTCTTAACTATTAAACAATCTTCAATTTCCAACTATTTTCAATGCCCTGTGGATGATGCCTTACAATTATAAACAAGTTGTGTTGTTGTTTGTAGCAGAAGGTTTAAACGAAAAGTTGCAGGAAAAGATGAACACACGAAGGAGGAAGCTCCGAGCCAAATTCGTTAAGTCTTAAAAGTCTATATGGGGTTTTCGTGATGCATTTCGAGTTGTTAGTTTCGTGCATGCATGTTTTTTTTGTCTCAATTAAATATAATTTTTCCACACTCCATTTTCAATCGCTGATCGCAATCAGATAACTTACAAAACACGAGCACGAAAAACAATTGCAATGTCCGATTACAACAGCATCTTCTTTTAAGTATATGTATTTTAAATTTTTGGACCATGAAATTTATAAATCCGGCCCTCATATTAATTTTTATTATAAATATTACGTAATAAATTTGTGGATAAACGGTTAGAATGCATGCGACCAAGTCGCATTCCACATCTTTTAAACATAACAATAACAACAAATTCCTTTGCTAATTCCAAACCAAATATAAGCCAATGGTAATGGCAAAGTCAAACGAGCTCTGAACTCAACCGAAAAAATGATGATTGGAAATGGACATATGAACACGAAAGGAATTCATTTTAGTGATTTTACCATTGCGTTTGCGTCTAGTTTTAACGTAAAGTTTTTGTTTGAGTTCTAAGTAAGTACAAATTTGATATTCTGTATTTCTAATATAACAAGGAAAATGTTACCATCGTGTTACCAATGGTTGCCTTTTTGCCATTTCAGTTCTACCATTTCTACGGTTGCCTTTTTGCCATTTCAGTTCTACCATTTCTACATACACTATAAAGCCGTTTCATATTCATTTGGAATAACTTTGATGACCTTTCAAAGGTCAAACGCTAAAGAGTGTTAAGTATCGAATGTTGTTCTTAAGGAATCAAGAACGAAAAGTTACGAAGCAAAATGTAACAAAAGCAACATGAAATGGAAAAGGAAAAGAAAAAGCAAAAGCAACAAGGTTGTGATGGGCAAGGCTCATCATTTCTAGTATCTGGTTTCATCTCCTTCATAAAGCACAAAAGCACTTGACATTGAATTTTTCTTTTCGTTTATTAATTTTATTATGTTTTTAATCTAAATTTAAATCTTCATGTTTTAATGGATGAAACTTTAAAACTATACTATATAAGAAAAAATAAACTAACTTTGATTGATTTTATTGAGACACTTGGTAGCTTCTTAGAATCTGGATACGAAGCAAAAGTGTTAGATTACATTCAAGATAAATCGACGAAAAGATAAGCCAGTAAATTCTTCCTAGAAAAAAGGAAATCCTATAGCAAACTGCTACAAAATAACATGAGATATTTTATATATCTATATACATGTAGTAGTACCGGTAGTCGACATTAAATCAGCAACGAAGCAAGGTGAGGATCTCAAAACAAGTATCACTTGAACTTGAGAAATTGAAAACTGTACATGTTTCGTATCAACGGTATAAATTATAACATACCTACCTAAAAAAATGCATATCTTTATTTTACAAAGAAATAAAACAACTGGAAATAGAATAATGCAAATGAAGAAAAAATAAATGCAAATAACGCGAAATGATGAGCAAAGTAATAAAACTGCTGACTTAATTAATCCATGAAAGTACGAAATCGTCATAGTAAAGTTGGAAATTGCGAGAGCAGCGAGTTAATGCAAGAATAAAAAACGATATTTAAAACTAAAAAATAAAAAGAAGTAAAGAAAGGATAGACATAAAGGCGAATTGTAGGAATAATAGAGGAATAACCGAACACAGAACACAATGTTAGCCGAACGAGGGAAATATTTCATGTCCCGCAGCGTCGAGATTCCTTTAAAGGCGCACGGGCAACCTCGACCGCCTCGGACTCCATAAATAATGAATCAATAGCAATAGCAGCAATAGCAATAGTCCGGCAATTCATACAAATATACCATAATCATAATAATACGATAACAAACGGCCCCAACTAACTCGCTTTTATAGCCGCGCGACGCAAAGGCGAAAAACCACACAAGCACCGCACCGACCGACCGACCGACCGACACACAACACACGTTGGCAATATAATATTGCATATTCCATATTGCATATTGCATTACAATCCTCGTCCAAGTCAGCAAGCAACAATAACTAACAACTACAAGTACAACAACAATAATAACATTAGTTACAGCAACAACTAACAGAACATACGAGCACCGAGGCGAGCGAGCACTCTATGGTAACTAATATTATGTCTAGTCGGTGAACCTGGTACTGTGTGGATAATATTGAAATAAGAAATTGATTAAATACAACAAGGATAAAGTGATTAGATAGACAAATATAAATCTTCCCGTTTCCCGAAGAAGAAAAGATTTAAAAAATGTACTTTTTATTTTTCCACTATAAATTATTGCAATTTGGTTGGGTTTTGGCTATGCGCTCGACAATTCGTAACCGGGGGGGGGGGGGAGCTGAGGGGGGTTGCCGAGGTAATTGATTGATTAACAATTCTTTCTTCCTGCTTGGAATGGTAAAATATGAGTCGAGGGCTGTACATTTATCCAGTCGAATGCGAATACGGCTATAAGTACTTTATCTATAGCAAGTAAGCCACTAGCCGAGCAATGGCTTTGGAGAAATTACTGTTTTTACTTTAACATAATTCGTGCGTCAGGAATATCAGAAGTTTCTAAAATTTGAGCTCGGATTTGTATATTATATACAGATACGAGCATCAGCTCGCAGCCCATTAGAAAAAGACAACAAAGTTTCAACGTTTCGATGATATTGTCAGGATCTTTATGGTTGTTGGATTGTTCGGATAATGTTTGAATGCATTTTCCAAATGAATTGATACAAATAAAATAAAATAAATATTGGCAAACAGGAAGGACGTCAAATGAATCGAACCGAGTATTTTCGGAGCAACCAACAAAAAATTGGAATATTGTAATTTGTAATTTAGAAATAAATGTTGGATTTGTTATTTTGTTCAATAATCGATATAAATGTTTATGGAATAATTTGATTAAATATGTCGCAAGAACGAAATTGAAAGCGAGAGTTTTTGATCATTTCTTTTCGTCTCTTTCGACTTGCATGTAGGTAGGTATGGTGTATCCACAATATATTTGAATAAATAGTTCAAGTTGAACACGCATATGCCTTTATTGAAACGCATATCTAATATATCGTATTTGAAAACGCGTTTGCATTCGCATTAGCCGCATTTGCATTTAATGTTTTGCATATTCGATGCCGCATAAACATAATCACTACATGCGTGCATGTTTTCTGGTTTTCTTCAATTTTTCTCTAGTACTTTGTGAATACGTATAATACACGCATAAAACTTGCATAGGTAAAACGTAGTAATTTATTTCTAACTTTAAGTGCATTGACATTACGTGTATCATGGTCTTCAACTTGGATGAATTAATTTGAAAGTTTGAATAAATGTTAATATTGAATGAATGAAAGAAAACTCACCCTCATAAGTTAGTAAATCCATGTAAATGTTCATAAAAAGGAGCTCACCTGCAACAAACAAGAAAATTCAATGAATAAAAATTTCTTTCTAAGAAAAATATAATAAATTAGGAAGTAAATTTGAATGAATTCCGGGGAAGATAGAAAAGTTCAAAGAATGAAAGAACGTAAATGCAAAAAGCATTTTAATCAATTCTGCTCGATTTAGCATTTTGCGGATATTGTTCATTTCCCATTTATGTGTCACAGTGTCAGGTGAATTCAACTCGAACATTTCGTTACCTATAAATGGACCGAATGATGGCAGAAAAGGAAACTTCAAAAATAGGGCATTGCAGCACGAAAATAAACACTTACAGCCGAAAAGAACCATTTCCAGACTTTAATCATTTCATTTATCATGAATTCCAAATTCATCCATTATTTATTGGACTGACTCTTATGCACCAGATAAAAATGAATTACATTTTTAATTTGTAATTCAATTTTGTAAAAGTTGTAGATAAGAATAGATGACATTTGCATAAAATTGCAAGGAGTTTTCTGAAGTTAGTGTCCATAAAGAGCTATTCGACCGGATCCTCCCATAGCTTGTGATCGTACCCTATTTTCAATTCCCATTTCCATTTTCACTTCCCATATTCCAATTCAATAAATACATTGAACTTGCTATTGGTACGGTTAAGCTATTTTATAGTGGTATTAGTTGAACAGGGTTGCTCACATGTTCCAAAGTTCAATGCTCCAGATTCCGTCACAACAGTATCACTACTACCACTCCACATCCCCTCACATCATTACAGAGAACCAGACTCGCTTGGCGATGGTGCAGGAAGAGAAAAGCAATGTAATGTAGGCAGTGCGTCAACCCCGACGTTACAAGCTCGACACTTCTCGGGATTCCTGGGCCTGGGTTACTCCTGCTTCAACTCTACAACTATACCTATTCGAAATACGGTGGGTGCATCCTTGTTGTATAACCCCGATATTAGTAGGGCTTTGAATTTATGCAACAACGCTGAAATTTCGGATTACATCTTCTCTCCAATCCAATCACGAAAGAGAGGAACTCCATGAACTAGTTACTCCTAGTTCTAATTATTAGGACCTAGGTGATACTCCCAGAGCTAGGAGCATGGAAGCAGATGGGAGCAAACGGAAATTGCAATAAAATTGGAATATTAGGATTTTGATGCGATAATTGCCTAACGCCTATGCTAAAGCCAGGTTCAAGCCAACAACATCAAGAATCAGCACATAAAGGATGAAGAGGGAAACTTGGAATCTTTTGGAAAATGCAGATTTTAGCGCAACACATAAGCCTTCTATCTACAGGACTAGGAATTCATTTCTATTTACCCCTTGTTCCCCTTGTTATTTATAAAATATGAGGAACCTAAAAAATACATCAACATACAACATACGTACTCAAGCAGGGTCGGTTTATCCATTAGGTCAACAAAGACGATCGCCGAAAAGACCAAAAATAGTTTAATTTGCAATGCACTAAACAGCTAAACGGGCGCATTTGTCAAATCGCTTACGGCGTTTAAAATTTCTAAACCGGCCCTGGAAATGAACTCTCAAGCAAATGAAAGACGTAACCCTTCGTTAAGTTTACAACTCACAACCCTTGAAGGCTTTATACTTTACATGTATAGCAAAACTATATGCGGAGTAAAATGAGGGTGGAAATGCGAAATATATTCAGGGCCGGATTATGCCTATCGTAGAAGTCTCAAGTAGTAAAATGCTATATCCATGAACGAGGTGACCAAATAGGCCTTCCAATTTTCGTAGGCCCTACGCACATTGCCTATAGTGCCTAATGGATGATACGGCCCTGAATATATTGCAATGTCCCGCATATTCATATAACTTCAATTACTTTAACACTACAATTACCGTTGGCTTTAGCACAATACAGCTGACAACTGTATTAAGGTATGAGCCATCGCACCCTATAATTCATCATTAAACCGCCCTTTGTTTACACCAACCATTAGGCGCGACCCGTGTTTGATCAATGTATCAAATAATTAATTAAAAACATTTCTTAATAAGTTACATCGTACATTATATTTCATTTTCGATTTTCTTGGAAACCAGCGAAGCAATTTATAAATATAAATATTTCATTCCCTGGTGGTTGTTGGATGAAAAAGTCTAAAGTCGAATATCGAACTGAACTCTGAGTCTAAGCTCTACTAAGCAAAAGAAGATAATTGACTTATCACAAAAAAAACATAAATTGAATGCACGGAGTCGAGTTAAGGGTATGGTATAAGTATAGTAGAGAAACGGTAGAGATATGCTGTAATGGGAAGTGATGCCAGAAAAACTTTGTGAACTCTAGTGGATGAAATACGTGATGGAAAACAAAAAACACCGAAGCAACGAGGGTAGATGAAAAAGTGGACTGCAAGTTGTGGAGCAACGTTGCTTGGCAACCCATCTCGCCGAACAGACGCTCGTTCATGATCAGGATCCACGATTCACGAAGCATGTTGGAGACTTTAGCTTAGAATGCAGAAGAGCGAACTGAACACTGAGCACTCACATCATACTTGCACTAGCACTAGCACTAGCAACTCGCACTCTGTTCTCATCAGCATCCAGTGTGGAATGTAACGCCGGCGCCGCTTTGATCGATATGAGGAGGACAGAGCAATGGCAATGCCGCCCCTTTTTACGTTCAACTGTTTCCCCATTAAGCATACATATTTAATTAATTTTTGAGTAATTATCACGTGACTTTATAAACGTTAAATATTTATGACTTTTAGAAAGTGTACGCCGCAAAACAAATTTATAATAAAATAACGTTAAGGACTAAGCACATTTATATTTATTAAAATATAGAACTTGCTGGGAAAACGTGTTTGTTAAAGAAAATGTTCACGAAATAACTCGCGATATCCTTCCGATGAAAAGTTGAATAATTCAAATGGTGTAGACGCGTGTCAATATCATATGTTCGGATGTTCCGTGTTTCGAAACCACATTTTATCTATTCTAACAACATATATTTTTCGTCGTATATACTTTCAACATTTTCAAACTCGTGTGTTTAAATCCCTAACAAGAAGCATGGAAGGAAAACGCTAAACGAATATCAAAATGCACATGGGGAGAATCTGTAGATCTGATGCAAGGAAACGAACGACTCAAGGCAAGCGTTTTGAAGACCGAAGATATTAGTATGAACGAACGAATACGGGGATTTGAAGTAAATTCCGGTTACTTTTTTTATATTCTTCGGTGATTTTTCTCTAGGTTTTTGCTTGCGGTTTGCGGCTTATTTTAACGCGACTTTTCTATAAAAAAGTAGAAAAGGATAAAAACGAATCTCACAAGCGTCAAGTTCTTTCGTTTACACATGACGTCGACGTCGAGGTGTAAACTCAGAAACATGACAAAAGAAAGTGGTATGAAAATAAAAAAAAATAAAAGAAAAGAAAGATAAATGAAGGACTAAGAATAAGATAGAAACAACTAATAAGAAAAAGGAACGTTCTAAGGTACGGGAAACCCGGAAACCACACTGAATGGGAAAATATAAAATTAGGGGAAAGAAAATATTTGAGGGTGAACCCAGCAGGATCAGCAAATAGTTGATGATAGTGTTGTGATAACGCAATGACATTGCATCAGTGGCGGCGGTAAACTTTAGTTAAGTGATGTTTAGGGGAAGCTATCTTTAAACATCAATAAAGATCAATCAACAATCTTGGACAAGCTTGTACTGAATGAAAAAACATTAAGGAACATAAAGATACGAACAGGATATTGCCTAATGTAGTTGGATATCAAAGGGAAAGTATTTTGGAGTTTATTTAGGTAATGGAATTAGTTTTCACATGTAGTAAAATGCAACAGAAAAAATGATTATATTTTTTGTAACTTGTGGCCTTGAAGACTTATACGAAGAATATACGAAAAAAGAATTAATGCGTAAATAATGCACGATGTTGATAATCATATTATACTTTCACTTATATCTTATATTGTAACTCGTATTTTCATTTATTACCTCCTAACATGACATGACATTTTTTTATCCGACGAGATTTCACGTGCCTTTATTGGATATTACATCCACGCACAACGCAACTTCAAAAATGTTCATCGCTCATCCATCCACATCTTCCATTGCTCATTCTGATGAAGAATGAAATACCTACTCATCATTTTTTGGGAGACTATTGGTATCTATTAGAAACGCCGACAAAAACATTTGCTTCGTTTGTTGCAGCACACGTTGCGTTGCAACGTTTGATTTCGTCGCGAAGAGAGTTTCTACGCACTCAAGCATCTTTTTTATTTTATTGTACAGCATATTATCGACGCAGAGAAGAGTTCAAACCGACGTATGATGCAATAAATTTCAAAATTCAAACAAGTAACAATCAATCTTTTTAAATTTCTCTTTTCCCACCAGAAGATATCAAAGGAATCTAATCATATTTGGTTGAAATTTTGTTATCATACAGGTCCCCAAAGCTAATAAAACAGAGGGAACGCGGATTTCACGGTAGGAAAATTATCCAAGCGTCCCCGACCGGCACCGATTTTTCTTACTTTAAATTTATGCAGAGCAGAATCATATCTGGTTGAAATTTTGTTATCATACAGGTCCCCAAAGCTAAAACGGAGGGAACGCGGATTTCACGGTAGGAAAATTATCCAGGCGTCCCCGACCGGCACCGATTTTTCTTACTTTAAATTTATGCAGAGCAGAATCATATCTGGTTGAAATTTTGTTATCATACAGGTCCCCAAAGCTAAAACAGAGGGAACGCGGATTTCACGGTAGGAAAATTATCCAAGCGTCCCCGACCGGCACCGATTTTTCTTACTTTAAATTTATGCACAGCAGAATCATATCTGGTTGAAATTTTGTTATCACACAGGTCCCCAAAGCTAAAACAGAGGGAACGCGGATTTCACGGTAGGAAAATTATCCAGGCGTCCCCGACCGGCACCGATTTTTCTTACTTTAAATTTATGCAGAGCAGAAGATTCCGTGAGTTCAAGTCTCGCCGGAGGAGTTAATTTTTCCTATGAAATAATACTAATCTCGTAAAAATTTTCTTGCAACATTTCAGTATATATTTTAAAATATATTATCGCGTATATAAAATCTTCCATAATCGCTAATCTAAAATTAAATTTATCTATATAGGAAGCAGCTACACGTTTAAAAGTAGAAGAAAAAAAGTAAAGTCAAGGTAGAGCAAGGCAACGTAAAGTGTTACAAGTTATGAAAAATGAAACTAGTACACAAAGAAAACAATACGAAAAGATGAACGCATCAGCAATGATGATGATGATGATGATAATCCGTCCAGCAGGTAAGTTTATATCAATATGTATAACTATAAACCATCAACGGAATAAATAAATATTCAAGGAAATATGTAGGTACCTACTGTATACTAGTCCTCACATTCCCTTTCCATCAAAAATTATAATTAATGGCTACGAGATAAAATGGCATGGAATAATTTGTTAATTTAACTTACCGGCGTTTTGATTCTTTGATATTTCAAACACTCTGTATACAAAATGATATGGCATTCTTATAGTTCTTGTTATAAAATAGTAGATATACCTACCTAGTTTATATATTGCCTAGCAATACCTATTAGGTAGACTTTACTCTTTACTCTAGAAAATCTACTTTTATATCTATACACGTCTCGAACATGTTGCGTTGACTTTGAGGCTCAAGAAATAAGATTTGTTGGTACATATATTGAGATGTGTTGGTGTGGTGTGGTGCGTTGATCGTTTTGTAATCGAATGGCAATGACCGGTTGTTATAAAGTGTATGACCGATAGCCCGCGCCACACGATGATGTACATTTTACGCATTTTACACATTTCATCATAAATTATAGTTTTTTAATAAATTACCCAGAACCAGTTCAAAATTCAGCTAACACGGAATATTCTATCTTTCCAATTCCAATAGAAAATATGAAAGAAACTTTATACACTTTTCAATGTGAAGAAACATTTTTACAGTTTAATTAACGTTTTGTTAATTCATATAAAAATTATTTGCACTCTCAATTCTATTTTTGTTGCTACTTTGGATTTTACGACAACATCAGAAATAAGCTTTCACGTCATCAGAAGGAAGAAATTGTGAAATACAGTCTCGACATACGAGTACGCTCCATAAAATAATATTCCTTTGAACAATAACGAAACAACATTATTTAGCACGCGACACGCAATACGTACACTCCCACACAAAATAACGAAAATACATTCAGTATTTTTCAATTTTCAGGTGATTTCCTGATTATCTTTTCGATTCATATATTCAATGCAGTTAGCTTACATGCATTACACACAACATCCTTTTAAACCAATGGTTCTCAAACTTTTCACACTCGCGGCCCGGCAAAAATAAAGGAATTATGTTGCGGACCGGCAAGACCGGCAAGACTGAAATAAAAACCAATGCTAGGTTTTTAGTTTGTTATGGGCAAACAAATATGGCGGACCAGTGGCATCAATACCTTCCTTCTAGGAATATTATAATAACCCTATGGCACAGCGCAGGAATAACGCTGCGGACCGGTCGGGGGCATCAGGCCGCGGACCACCGGTTGAGAAACACTGTTTTAAACTACATCTTGATGAATGTATTTGTTAGTTGATTGAAAGCGTAATGTTTATTATGACTTGTAACGATATCAATTTATAGAAAAAGAAAAGAATTGAATTGTTATAGTTCCTCATTGGTTTGTGTTATATATGTTACTGTAAAAGCCTGAATATTGGTAAATCCTAAGTTTTACCATTCCGATGTGGTAAATTTTAGAATATACGGGCGGCCCCACGCTGCCAAAGAACGAATAACCCTCACCGACAGGACTACGGCTGGAGAAAACGTATCTGAGTGAAACTCTGACTGGTAAAACATTTAGCAGTAAAACCCAGGATTTACCAATTTCTGACTTTTACAGTAACATATACATAAAATTAAAAGTTATTTAAAAAGAAAAAAAAATGCAACTATTGGTTCTATATAGAATTGTGGACGTCAAGGAACTTTGTACAGTTTATAGTTCTTGAGACTTTTCAAGTTATATTATACCTATACTTTTTGTTATGTTAGCGGCGCAGTAAGGGGGCGCGGGGGTGCTAGCATTTCAACCAAAATATGAACTGTTTGTAATGTAAAATTTAAAAACAATTAAATTGAACCTTTAGTTTTTGTAGGTAATAAAATTTTCAACACCCCCCTCTAAAAATTCGTGGCTTCCTACATCACTGCTTTATGTTTAGTTAAAAGTTAGAGTTCATTAGGTTTAGACAGTTTCGAACTTAGAAGTTTATATATTGGTACTTATAGGCACTATACAAATTCAAGATTAGTTATTGTTAGTTACCTCCAATGAGTTTTATGAATTTATTATTCAAAGGCTAATAAATTCTGACATTGTGTATCATATTCAAATTCCGTTTACAATAATATAGGTACTTATTAATCTTATGCATAAAATTCATACCTTTTGCAGTGCCGGAATTACAAATAAAATAAATTAAAATGAAATGTGGAAATGATTTCTACCATTCTGGCACCGCTCCCCGTAAGGGCAAAATGCATGGGGTTCAGAAACAATATGTCTGTAAATATATGTTGTTTTTCTTATTCTACAGTGCGAGTTGGCGATTTATAATTACTCTATCCACACTGTATCTTAGTTACGGTTTGTTATTCGTGCTGTGATCTGCGCTCTTGTAAAAACAATTCGATATATACGGCAATATTGTAACCATACCAACGAAGGAAGAACGACAGAAAATAACCAGGACTATTCAAACACATATCAATATCAAAGCGACCACGAATCACAATTGTACTTATGAAGGTGTACCTAGTAGGTTTATGAATTGTGTATTACAGAGTTTTTAGGTAGGCGTCCCAATCCCATTTCATCATAAAATTAAAAGCAATACACTCACACAAATGATATAGTTACAGACACAGACACCGCAACATAAACAACACTACAAATATATACAAAAGAAACAATGCAATCAATATGTTCATATTTCATGATAATTGATTAATATTCAAAGCAGAAATCAACAAATGAAAAGTCAAAAAAATTTGATGTTCAATTAACTTACTTTTAATTTTTAATTTTCGTTCAAAGTCCATTAGAAACAACACTGCTTATACTTTAAAATATTGTTAATATGAAAATTGGAAAGTTATTGATTAGTTAGTGGAAATTGATTAATAATTGGCATAATACGTGCACTAGTCGTTTAATGTGATGGTAATGCAAGAAAGCGAATTATATTCGGTAATCTTTTAGATTAATGATAACGAAATGGTCGTTGCCAACTAACCAACCGGTGGCGGTTTGGTAGATTTTGCAAAAGATGAGACGACACTGCTCCTGGTTGCTGACTAGCCTGCTGGCACGCCGTGGAGCGACGTTGCACAATCTACGCCCGATTATATTATGAGAGTTCAACCGCCCCCGCACCGGTAGCACATTCACACATTGCCAACACAATTTTCTTAAACGACGATCCAACGCACTTTTTTTGTGTTTAATCCAAAAAGGTTTAAATGAAAGTTAAAAATCTACAACTATCTTAGTCTATTTTTTAAAAAAAAAGTTTAAAATATCCGGCTAATTTTGTCATTCGGTTTCGCCGTTTCGGCAAACCCTTCTAACAATGCAACGAAACAAAAACGTAAACACGACTAACGAAGACGAAGGAATATGCGAGCGAGCAAATACAGTTTTCGTCCTCGGATCCTGTCGTCATCGTTCTCGCGCGTAGTAATTCCTCGATCGATTCGGTTTTCGTTACGCTCTTTGCTGTTGACGGGGGTGTAGATATGTATGTATGGTACAAATGCTATTAGGGTGTATGTGCAGCGTATTTGTCTCTCTCATAATGGTAACGCATGCGTTCTATCAATTCGACCTCCAGTATATGTTGTTATATGGTTCGAACGGTTTGAAAAAGTGTCCTCTCTCGCAATGGAGTTTTTCGGGGCTGGGGGGTCGCCATAGCTACGCTTGATCTACTGCAGCGGTTTCCAAACTTGATGTTACTACGCCTCCCTTAAAAATATTTAATAATTTGGCGCCTCCCCCCCCCCACCATTTCATAAAATAATAAAAACACAAAAAAATTTACTCCTAAAAAATTTATTCTTCCATTTCTTACAGATAAAACTTTAGCTGTCATTTGGAAAATTTCTCACTGTGACTAATATTC